>CP135533.1:7591721-7719136 GCA_032402905.1 Khaya senegalensis | reverse complement strand
TTATGGACAAATTCAATATATATGTGGGTTAAATTTAATTAAATTAAAATAATGATATTAATTTTGAATTATTTATTTATATAAATATAATAATTAAAATTTAATAATAATTTTTATGTACTGTTAGAATACAAGCATCTGTTAAGTATAATTGATATCTAAATCTAAGTGATAAAATTAAAGTTAATATTAAATAACACTTGTATATGTTGTAAAAGTAATCAAAAAGTAAAATTATAATCCAAAAAAGGAAGGGAGAGAGAGAGAGAGCATATAAAAGATATAATAATATATATGATGGTATTATTCATTTCAAGTGTCTAAAATAAAGAGAACCACTCTTCTTTTATAGTTATGAAATTACAACATGAAATAAATATAATAATAATTCTATAAATCATGGGTCATAAGAGTTTGGGAGTTTTGGGGAGATAATCATTAGTAGAAAAATTGAGAGTTATAAATTATAAAAATTCATATTTATTTTAATTAATTTATAATATTTTTGATATTAGTAAGAAAAAAAAAATACATCAATATCTTTTTATTTTAAAAAAAATTTGAAAGCGCAAAATCTGTCTCATTAAAACCTTCCGAGAAAAAACCTAAAAAAAAAATCTAACAAGAAAAAAGAGTACAGTATATAAATTTCCTTCAAATTAATGTTCTTCCCTTACAAGTATGCTTCCCTTTATTTTAATGTAGATATTTTAAAAGTTTCACATAAATCTTTAAGTTGATGTATCTTAATTTTGTGTATTAACTTTTTGAATGTTGCAATTGGCAAAACTTTTGTAAATAAATATACAAGATTGTCATTTAAGCATATTTACTAAATATCAATATCACCACTATTTTGAAGCTCATGTGTGTAAAAGAATTTCTAGTTAGTTACAATTTTGATTCATTTAGATAAAATAAACTCATGTTTGATTGTTCCTTGAAGATAGCAAAATATACTTTTATCATATTTCAATGCCTTAGAGTTAGTGTAAAACTATATTTTGCTAATAAATTGAATGAAAAAAATAATATCAATTATAATACAATTTGTAAAATAAATAAGTGCACTAAATTGATTGAAAAAGTAATATCAAGTCGAGTATAATTTGCAAAATACATAAGTACACCAATTGCACTTAAGTATAATATTTCAGCATTATGAATTTCTTCACCATGTTGTTTAGGACGAAAAGAAGTTTTTGATCACAAAATGATTCACTATCATTAAACAGTTTAATGAATCGGCTTCATTTATATAACATTGTTTAAAATTTTATTAGTATATGTTGACTGATGTATGAGTAATCCATTTGACAAATGCTTGGTTTGCAGGTTAAGATAAAATTTTATTTTTTTTAAATATTTTTCATTTCAAACTCTTTTTTCAAATAAGAAGTTGTCTTTTAAAACTCTTCTAGAGTTCCAATAAGATTCAAATCATCAACGTATACAACAATTATTGCGAATCTAATTTCATACTTTTTAATGAAAAATAAAAAATACATATTATTCTTTTAATAAATATTTGCTTAAGCAATTGCACCATATTCTCCAAATTATTTTAATCCATACAAGGATCTTTGTAGCTATAATAAATATAGGCTATGAAGTTTTGAATTATTTATTTTTGGCATTTTAAATCATTTATGAATTTTCATACAAATAATAGTATCAATAAAACCATACATGTACGCAATCACTATGTCTATGAGATGAATATCAAGTCTTTCAAAAGTTGTGAAATTAACGAGTAATTAAAATATGATTGCATCCATCATAAGGGAATGTGTCTCCTTATAATCAATAACAAGTTTTTGAGAAAAATATTGTGCTACTAATCTTGCTTTGTATCACACAATCTCATTTTATTTTCTTATAGATATTTATTTATATCAAATAAGTTTGACATTTTTGGTTATCTAGACTACAAGTCCAAATACTTCACATTTTGCAAATAAATTTATCTTTACTTGTATAACTTCTTTCCATTACGATCAATAATTTCTTTGTTGACATTCTTATTAATTTGTAGTTCAAAATTCTTATAATCATATTTTATAATATTCTAAGCAACACCAAATAAAAAATATATTATCAATAATAATCTTATTTCGATCCCAATATTTTTTGTATCAACATAATCAATTAAAATCTAATTATTTTTTGGTCTCTTTAAGAGAAATTGACACATTTTCAATTGTTGATAAGTTTTCTTCTATAGAGCAATAAGGTCTATAATATTCAATTAATAAGCTTTTGTTGCCTTATTAGTAAGTATTGATTCTTCTAGAGTGTTATATTTCTTTTGCAACTTTTCAAGTGTTCTCCTCTTTTGGGGAATTTTGTCTTTTGAATCAATAGGACTTTTAGGTTTTAAACATACCTTATTTTTATTAGTTTTATTATATTGTCCTTTAGGGACCTCAATACACACTAGTGCATTTTTAGCTATTACATTTGATTTTATTATCTTTCTTGAATCAATAAATGAATTAGAAATTTGATTTACAATATTTTACAAATTAATAATCTTTTGAACTTTAAGTTCACTTTGATTTATACAAAGATCAAGATAGGATACCATTTGATTTAACAACATTCATTTGTTTTGGTCGTTTCTCCCTTTAATAATGAAAAATTTTGTGTATTAAAATGGTAATTTGCAAATCACACAGTAAGAAATTGTGAGATGTTCAAGATATATAATTATGGATGAAGAATCAAAACTAACATAAATTCAAAGTCTTCTTTGTAAATCCATCTTAGTTCTTTATGGGGGTTCAATTGGGATATATACAACACAACTAAAAATTCTTAAACCATAAATATTTTGTTGTTGATTAAAAATAAGTTTTGAAGGTGAATATGTTTGATAAAAGCTTGATTAAATGTGAATTATTGATGTATCATATAGTATAGCATGTTCCTAGTATGAAATATGTAAATTTAATCTAAGTATTACTCGGCGAGTAATTAATTGTAAGAGTTTAATCAAAGATGGAGTTAAATCATTTTGTGCATGAGTTTGTGCAATAAAATACTCAATGTCAATTCCCATAGACATGCATTAATCATTAAAAGATCTAGATGTAAATTTATCATTATTGTTTAGTCTAATTTTTTTAATAGAAAAATCAAAAAATTATGCCGTAATTTAATAATTTGAGCAAGAAGTTTAGTAAATGCAACGCTACTAGTAGATTGTAAAAAGACATGTAACCATTTAGTTAAAGCATTAATTAAGAGTAAGAAATAATGAAATGGTTCATAATTTGGGTGTATAAGCCCACATATATTCTCTAGGATTCGTTTTAAAAATTTAAGGAATTCAAGACTTAACTTGGTTAGATATAGCTGAATAATTAGTTTTCCTTAAAAACAAGCAACACATGGACTCTTAATAGATAAAATAATCTTTTAGTTCTATAATTTACATTCATATGAATTTTTTAAAATATGACACATCATTATAAATATAAAATGCCCAAGTCGATCATGCTAAAGTCTAAAAATCTTTAGATCAAACAACTTTTGATTTTTTGCAAAATTAATTTCTATTATTCCTATAGTTGTTTGAAATAATCAAGTAGAATATAAAGATAGTTTTTCTAATACATGTTTTCAGCATGATACAATTTAAGTAATGTAAAAAAATTTAAACTTACATTCATTAGATGTTTCAATATAGTATCAATTTTGACGAATGTCCTTAAAACTAATATGATTTCTTTCAGATTATTAGAGTATAAAATATTGTCAATTTGTCATTTTATGCAATTTGGTAACAAAATATTAACTATTCTTGTGCCTTTAATCATATTAGTAGAACTTTATATTGTATTAAAATTAGTCATAGCTAATATTAATGAGAAAAATATTTTTTATTTTATAGAATTGTATGCATTATAGCACTATCTACTAAATATTCACTTTGATGGTTCACTGAATAATTATTCAAATTTTTTATAGCATTATTTTATCCTTACACATATAAAATAAAGTCAAGAAAAATAAAATAAATATAAAAAAATATTTAGATAATGTGAAGATAATATAACATAAAATATTTTATTAAAAAAATTTAAAAGTTACATATGAAGTTCTCATAGAGCACTCAAAATGATGAGCACTTTTTGCAACATAATTTAAAACATATTATAATATCAAATTTAAATCTATTATAACTTTAAATCTTAAATATACCAAACTTTAAAATACACTTTAAAATCAGAATACTTTAGACAGTCTTCACATTTCCATTATCAAATTAAATGTTCAATCTTACAATTAAAATCTTCAAAAAAATAAAAAATAAAAACATACATATGAGTTATATTAATGAGATTGCCATGTTTGATGAAATTCGTCTTAATTTCTTTTCTTTTCGGATTTTAGATGCTTTGTAAAAATCAACTAACTGTTTTAATGTGTGATAAATATATGACCAATGTTCTTTTATATTGCATATGAAGTAAATGGTTTCATAATCCTTTAGAGTTTTGTTCTATGAACCTTTTGATTTTTTTACTTTTCATAATTGTTGTTGCGCTTCGAGTGGTTAAATAAATTTTTTGTTATAACGACCTTAATTATGTTTGTGTCTTCAGTCACGGTATTATTGTTTTAGGAGCAAATTTGAAACATGAAAAGTGGAGAATGTTTTCTTTTTTCTAACACATATGCAATAGTAATTTTTTCTCCACACAATTATGATTGAGAAACAATTTTGAATAATGTAGAATTATATTTATTGATAGATTTAAAATATTATAATCATAAGTGTATTTAGTTATATTGAGCTTTCAAAAGTATAATTATTTTTTGATAACTAAATCTTTAATTTAGACAATTTCTGAGGACAAATGAATTTTTTACCATAAGATACTTACTTTTTAATTGCTTATGAAGATAGTGGCAAAGAAAAGTCATCACCTTTGCATGGTTTTAAACAAATGTCTCATTTTCTTCAATAATAGTTTTTTCAAAATTTATGGTATTAAAGTGAATTTCATCATCTAATACCTAAGATAGATAATTATCACCAAAAATATTTGTTAGGATATTCCTTAAAGTTATTCGTATTATTGACTTTAGAAATATTTTATTTTACATATACCTTTATTGAATCTTTGATTTCAAGTTAAAAGTAAGAAGGTGAATAGTATAATACTAAATGATAATTCTTAATTGTTGATGCAAGTTTATATAATATTTAAATATGCACTAATAATGAAAAAAATATTAATATTTTAGTTTATAAATTTCTTATAAACTTGTAATTTTTTTTAAAAAAATTGTAAATATTTTTAATTTAAACATTATAAAGTTGGAGCATAAAAGACATTATAATTATGGACAAATTCAATATATATGTGGGTTAAATTTAATTAAATTAAAATAGTAATATTAATTTTGAATTATTTATTTATATAATATAATATTAAAATTTAATAATAATTTTTATGTATCGTTAGAATACAAGCATTTGTCAAGAATAATTGATATTTAAATCTAAGTGATAAAATTGAAGTTAATATTAAATAACACTTGTATATATTGTAAAAGTAATGAAAAAGTAATATTATAATCCAATAAAGGAAGGGAGAGAGAGAGAGAGAGAGCAAATAAAAAATATAATAATTTATAGGATGATATTATTCATTTCAAGTAATAAAGAGAATCACTTTTCTTTTATAGTTATAAAATTACAACATGAAGTGAATATAATAATAATTCTATAAATCATGGGTCATAAGAGTTTGAGAGTTTTGAGGAGATAATCATTAGTAGAAAAATTGAGAGTTATAAATTATGAAAATTCATATTTATTTTAATTAATTCATAACATTCTTTCTTAGATATTTCGTAATACAAAGAACATACCTCATTAAAACTTTTACTAGCAAAATCATGAAAAATACTAGTAAGAAGAAAAAATGCATTAATAGATTTTTATTTTAAAACAAATTTAAAAGTGCAAAATTTGTCTCTTTAAAACCTTACTAAAAAAAATCCAAAAGAATAAAATCTAATGAGAAAATAGAGTACAATATATAAATTTCCTTCAAATTAATGTTAATCCCTTACAAGTATGCTTCCCCTTATTTTAATGTAGATACTTAAAAAGTTTCACATAAATCTTTAAGTTGATGCATTTAAATTTTTTGTATTAATTTTTTGAATATTGCAATTGGTAAAACTGTTATAAATAAATATATAAGATTGTAATTTAAGCATATTTACTAAATATCAATATCACCACTATTTTGAAGCTCATGTGTGAAAGAATTTTGGTAAAATATGTTGGTTTTTATCAATTTTTGTATAACCTCCATTAATTTGTTCATTATGAGCAACATTTTCTTTATGTTAAGTAGTAGGATTAGTTTTAACCAATGACAATGCACATGTTTTTGAGTTTATTATACTATTGATCTTAACTAAATGCATTAACGACTCGTTTCATGGATGGTAAGTATTTCTGAATGATTTGAAGAAATTGCAATCATTATTTATTTCATTAATTGCCAGAATACAATAGTGTTATCAGAGGCAAATAAATAACTTATTTATAATTGAACTATCTGTAAATCAGAAAAATATTTAGCATCTACATATCTAGTTAGTTATAATTTTGATCCATTTAGATAAAACAAACTCGTGCTTGATTGTTTCTTGAAGATAATAAAATATACTTTACCCTATTTCAATGCCTTCAAGTTGGTGGAGAACTATATTTTGCTAATAAGTTAACTGAAAAAATAATATCAGTTTGAGTACAATTTGTAAAATAAATAAGTGCACTAAATTGATTGAAAAAGTAATAACAAGTCGAGTATAATTTGCAAAATACATAAGTATACCAATTGCACTTAAGTATAGTATTTCAGCATAATGAATCTCTTCACTATTTTGTTTAAGACGAAAAGAATGTTTTCATCACACAAAGTGATTTACTACCATTAAAGAGCATAATTAATAAGCTTCATTCATATAAAATAATTTAAAATTTTATTAGTATATGTTGACTGATGTATGGGTAATCTATTTAACAAATGATTGGTTTACAGGCCAAGATAAAATTTTATTTTTTTTAAAGATTTTTCATTTCAAACTTTTTTTTCAAATAAGAAGTTATCTTTCAAAACTCTTCTAGAGTTCTAATAAAATTCAAATCATCAACAAATACAATAATTATTGTGAATTTAATTTCATATTTTTAATGAAAAATAAAAAATACATATTATTCTTTTAATAAGTATTTGCTCAAGCAACTGTACCATATTCTTTAAATTGTTTTAATCCATACAAAAATCTTTGTAGCTTTAATAAATATAGGCTATGAAGTTTTGAATTATTTAATTTTGGTATTTTAAATCATTTATGAATTTTCATACAAATAATAGTATCAATAAACTATATATGTGTGTAGTCACTATATCTATGAGATGAATATCAAGCCTTTTAAAGGTTATGAAATTAATGAGTAATTAAAATGTGATTACATCCATCATAAGGGAATATGTCTGCTTATGATCAATAACATGTTTATGAGAAAAATATTGTGCTACTAATCTTGCTTTATATCACACAATCTCATTTTTCTTGTTTCATTTTTTTACATATATTTATTTGTATCAAATAGGTTTGACGTCTGTGGTTATCTAGACTACAAGTCCAAATACTTCATGTTTTGCAAATAAATTTACCTTTACTTGTATAACTTCTTTCCATTGTGATCAATAATTTCTTTGTTGACATTCTTATAAATTTGTAGTTCAAAATTCTTATAATCATCTTTTATAATATTATGAGCAACACCAAATAAAAAATATATTATCAATAATAATCTTATTTCAATCTCAATATTTTTCATATCAACATAATCAATTAAAATCTAATTATTTTTTTGTCTCTTCAATAGAAACTGATACATCTTCAATTGTTGATAAGTTATATCACAATTAAAAAATTATGCTCGTAATTTAATGATTTGAGCCAGTAGTTTAGCAAATGCAACACTACTAGTAGATTGTAAAAAGTCATGTGACTATTTAGTTGAAGCATCAATTAAGAGTTAGAAATAACGAAATGGTTCACAATTTGGGTGTGTAAGCCACATATATATTCTTTAAGATTTGTTTTAAAAATTTAAGGAATTCAGGGCTTAACTTGGTTAGAGATAGCTGAATAATTAATTTTCCTTAAAAATAAGCAACACATAAACTATCAATAAGTAAAAGAATCTTTTAGTTTTATAATTTACATTCATATGAATTTTCTAAGATATGACACATCATTATAGATCTAAAATGCCCAAGTCGATCATGCTAAAGTCTAAAAATGTTTAGATCAAAGAACTTTTGATTTTTTGCAAAATTGATTTCTATTAATCCTGTAATTGTTTGAAATAATCAAGAAGAAAATAAAGGTAGTTTTTCTAATACATATTGTTGGCATGATACAATTTAGTAATGCAAAAAAATTCAAAGTTATATTCATTAGATGTTTTAATATAATATCCATTTTGACGAATGTTCTTAAAACTAATATGATTTCTTTTAGATTGTTAGAGTATAAAATATTGTTGATTTGTCATTTTGTGCAATTTGGTAACAAAATATTGGCTACTTGTGCCTTTAATCAGATTGGTAGAACTTCATATTGTATTAAAATTAGCCATAGCTAATATTAATTTAGAAAAATATTTTTTATTTTATAGAAATTGTATACATTGTAACACTATCTACTAAATATTCACCTTTATAGTTCACCATATGATTATTTAAATTTTTTATAGCATTAATTTATCTTCACACATATAAAATAAAGTCAAGGAAAATAAAATAAATGTAAAAAAATATTCAGATAATGTGAAGATAATATAACATAAATATTTTATTAGAAAAATTTAAAAGTTACAGGCCAAATTCTCATAGAGCACTCAAAATGATGAGTACTTTTTGCAACATAATTTAAAACATATTATAATATTAAATTTAAACGTATTATAACTTTAAATCTTAAACACATCAAACTTTGAAACACACTTCAAAATCAAAATACTTTAGACAGTCTTCACATTTTCATAATCAAATTAAATGATCAATCTTGCCATTAAGATCTTTAAAAAAATTCAAAACATACAAATAAGTTATATTAATTAGATTGCCATGTCTAATGAAATTTGTTTTAATTTCTTTTCCTTTCGAATTTTAGAGGCTTTGTAAAAACCAACTAAATGTTTTAATGTGTGATGAATATATGACCAATGTTCTTTTATATTACATATGAAGTAAATGCTTTCATAATCCTTTAAGAGTTTTGTTCAATGAACTTTTTGCTTCTTTTACATTTCATAATTGTTGTTGCGTTTTGAGTGGTTTGATCTAAATTTTTTGTTATAACTACCACGACCTTGATTATGTTTATGTCTTCAATCATCTTCTTAATTGGCACCACGAATGTTAGCTGAAGTACTATTCACTTAAGAGAGTGGTATATATATAATTAGATTAGATTGTTGGTTTTTTAATAAAAGTTTACTATTTTGTCAACCACTAAAAAGACACGAGATAAGTTCATAGCGTTTGTTAAATTTCCACTCTCGATAATATTGCTAGAGGAGCAAATTTAAAGCATGAAAAGTGGAGAATGTTTTTTTTTATAACATATATGCAATAGTAATTTTTTCTCCACACAATTATAATTGAGAAACAATTTTGAATAATGTTGACTTATATTTATTGATAAATTTAAAATATTATAATCGTAAATGTATTTAGTTATATCAAGCTTTCAAAAGTATAACTATTTTTTAGTAACTAAATCTTTAATTTAGACAATTTATAAGGACAAATAAATTTTTTTCCATAAAATACTCACTTTTTAATTGCCTATGAAGATGGTGCAAAAAAAAAAGTCATCACCTTTACATGGTTTTAGACAGATGTCTCATTTCCTTCGGTAATAGTTTTTTCAAAATTCATGGTATTAAGGTGAATTTCATCATCCAATACCTAAAATAGATAATTATCACTAGAAATATTGTTAGGATATGTTTTAGAAGTTATTTGTGTTATTGATTTTAGTGATATTTTATTTTATATATACATTTATTCTTTAATGAAAGAATTTTTTTTTCACAAATATAAACTATTTTTTTTATTCTATCATGCGTATGAATAAAGTACATTTTGTAAATTATTTGAATAATTTATTTAATTATTAAATAATATTATTAAAGTCATTCTCTATAAAACTGATATTGAATGGACAACGATATTACATAATAAGTATACTGAATATCTCCAATGAATATGATAAAATGATAAAATGTAAACAATGTAAAAGTTACATTATTAAGATACTAGTATGGATTAAATAATTAAAAAATTATTTTTTCGAACATGACTACACAATGACAAATCACATGGTAATGTATATAGTCAATAATTGATATTATCCTATGACTTGAGACATCATAGTCAAATTTATAATAGATGTACGTGGTTCATATGGTGTATAAGTACAAGACTAATAACGTCTTGTATGATAAAATTAATTTAATAATATATTGTTTATATTTGAAGATGAATGATAGTCAAGGTGGGTTTCCTTGACTTGACATATATGAAATTAGAATTTTTGCTGACTCAATCCAGATTCGAGTTTCTAAATAAATATTGATAAATGGTTAAAATAATAAATATCTAACCAAAGTAATAAATATCACGTTAAAAAGTTTATGGTGATGAGTTCAACATATATTGATTGATGGTTTGTATTTATATTGATATATGATTTTGATAAATTATAGACCCTTACTCGATTAAGATTGAACAATGGAAGAATTTTATCTATACGGTATATGCAATTGGGATAGGGTTCAATGAAATACTGCTTCATTGTGGTTTATAGATTCTAGCACATTATTAGATATTAACCATAGTCATTGAACATTCAAATAGTTCGAAATTTGAAAAATTCAGAATAAGTTCACAGTTAGTCTACAGTAAACTTACATGATTATACTGATAACTAATGGTAGTAAGATATATGTAGGAGAGAAAAAATATTATCAGTAAAAAAATTAATACCTTCGAGATAATATATTAGTCAAAATAAAAATATATAAATGTTATATCTATTTATAAATTTTTAAAGCGTTTGAAGAATTTTTTTAACTTTGCATTATAATATAATTTAATATAAATTATCTAGTCAAATTAATAATATGGGTTATTAAAGGACCTAAATGTAAATATATAATTATTGAATAATTACACTTAAACTTTTAAAGTTATATTTAATTATATTTATTTAATAGTTAAACAAATATTTTGCATTCAAGTATAAAGAGTAAAATGTATAAAATGATAATTATTGGATGACTATTATTTTGTCTATAATAAATATTTATTATTTAATTAAAATAAGGGTAATTATAAAAAGGCATGGATATATTTAGTAGATAATGACCTTACTTTATCAATTTTTATAAATAAAAATTACCATAAACCTAACTTTTTCTCCTAAATTTTGCCGCTCTCTCTTATTTGGTTGGTGTAGATTGTAGTATATTCATGATTTTAAAAGTATGTCTTCATTATCCAATTAATTTAAATTGAAAATAAACTCATATTTTGTTGATATTTTGTATAGATGTAATATATGTAATGTTGGCACTCTAAGTATTTGTTAATGCTTGAATGATTCAAGTTTATTTTTTGATACATATAATTTAATATATCATTCCTTCAATATTAAGAGCTATGAATTCAAGTTTTGCAAGATTTGATATTTTCAAATATTTATAAAACAATACAAATAAATATAAATAATTTGTTATTTCAAAAGACAAAAGTTGGATAATTGTTAAGTAAATATAATAAAATTAATTGGAGTTTTATACAATTTTTTTATAAAAAAATTAAGTGACAAACAATTATAATTAATATGATACATAAAATTAATTGTTAAATATAAGAAACAAGAAAGTAATTTTATTACTTAATAAGAATTTTGTGGTGATATCCTACCCCAAAAGTAATAAATAAGTAACACAATAAAATAGTAAAAAAAAAAAGAGAGAGCATATATAAGAGTTACAATAATATATAGGACAATATTATTCATTTCAAGTATCCAAAATAAAGAGTTATGCTCTTATTTTATAGTCATAAAATTACAATATAAAGTAAATATAATAATATTTTATATATCATGAATTATAAGTTCTCGAGAGTGAAAGAAAAATTAAGAAACGTATGTTATAAGATTGATGTTAAATCACAAGCATATCCGAGGACAAATAATACTAAATTTTTTGGGCTTAGTGACACGATTCACACCTCGAACTTCTTTAGCGGGTATTGGGTGAAACTGCCAGAAAGCTCCATGTGCCATTCGGCGTAAAGCCTAATTGTAAATCTTCTCCTTCTCTTTTCCTCTTGTTAACCCAGAAATCAGTTAAGCAATCGGGACTCTTATTTCGCTGTTAACCCACTATTTGCACAAAACTGATTTTCCAAATTGTGGTTGATTGAGTGACTGATAAAAGGGAACCATTTGAAGATTGTTAGTTTGGGGTATAATGGGTGAGCAATTGCCTCACGAAACCATAAATCATTCGTATGGAAATCCATCAATTTGCAACAGCTCTAGCGCCAAAGACATTGAAGCTGCTGCCCGAGAAGCCGTGCTTCGTGAACAAGTATACCCCTTCGTTTTCCCTATATATATATATATATATATATAGTTCATTCAATTGACGTTATTCTTTTGTCTTGCAGGAAATTGCGACCCAAAAAGTCATACAAGGACAAAGGTTGCTGTCAGTATTCTTTTTCTTCTTGAAATGATAAACAATCTGCCGCTTATATTAATCACTTGTAATTGTGTTCAGGGAGGCAGGAGCTGCGGGTGTAGCTTCTAAGGATGGCAGTGACATTTTGGCTGAACGTTGTGATCCCAATGCTCTTAAAGTACGTCATTTACATATCTGTCCTTTTTTTGTTGGGATAATTGTCTTGTCTTGGAATTGTTCATTGTGTATTTTCTATATCTTTTTGGATGAGATTATTACTGACCATTAGTGTTTGTGCAGGAGCATCTACTGAAGATGACATCGGAACATCGTGCCGAGATGGCTTTAAAACGTGGGAAGCCGACAGTTCCTGAACTAGGTTGATTATGTGTTTCTTTCTTTAATATTAATTTATGTTTTTTGCTTGTGGAATAATAAAATTGAAGTAGACTTTCATTTGTAGTACAATGAGGTCAAGTTAATCATCCTAAATTCATTTTATTGTTTAGTTAAGAGAGTAATTATATAAGTTAGGAAAAATCTATGTTTTGTCTGGTAATGAGCTTGGATTTGACTAATCAAAATTCATATTTTGCTGAAAGAAATGGAATAAAAGTCATTTAATGAATATAAATCTGTATGTTATAAAAGGTTAGATGACGGCATGTAATGGCAAGAATGATGAGAAAAGTATACATTTGTGACAGGGTTGTAGTACAATATACAATCGGTAATACTGCTTGGGAAAAGTTGAAGACTATGGGTGAAAATTTGCCAAATAGATTTCGCTTGCTTGTTTGGTGTATGGCTTTTCTTAATGCTGGTTCCACTTTTTCATCAGTGATGGCCACATCTCTGAAGTTTCTTAATGTTTCACTATATGAAATTAAATGAAGAGTCAAATAGGCAAGAAAATTTGACCATCTAGTTGAATATTTGAGTGAAAAAATGAACCTGATTTGAAGATTTTAGATCTTTTACTATGATAACTGTCTTTTAAGGTGAAGAAAAATTGAGAAAGTTGGTATGATTTTGATAACTGTATTTGATGGTGAAGAAAAATTGAGCATGCTGGTATGATTTGTTCATTGTGTGGCTTCAGGGTGAATGATGAACCTCATGGGTCAAGTAATATAATATGTTTTCTTTTCCCTTTCATTTTCCTTTTCTGTCTTATTCATGTGAACTTGTCCATGTATGAAATATTGATCACCGTGATTGGCAAATATTACTTTTTGTGTCATATTTAGCAGCATAATGTGTATAAAATGGATGACTAGGAGTTGAGGTTTTCAGCTGTGTATGAGGTATTGTAACCTATCTTATGACAACTAGATCCTAGGTCAGAGTTCATTACCAAGTAAACTCTTCTTTCTCTCAACAAAGTATTTTATGGTAAAATGAAAACTGTATGGTAAAAAGCTTGCATAAGGGAACTACTGACATTAAAGCAACCCAAACTGGAACTTGTCTGTAATATAGCTACAATTCTCCTTTGGTTGCCTACAATTTCTGTGGATTGCTTTTCTGCATAGTGATACACAGAAGTTTGCAGCAACTAAATGAATGGCTGTATGGTTCTTTCTGGATTTATCCAAGAAGAATAATGTTTGCTAATTCTTTTCTTTTGTTTCAGATAACATTGAAATTGGAAATGGGTATGGTGTACCAGGTGGCGGTGCTTATTACAATGTTCTGAGGCCTAATATTGCTGTACCAAGTAAGACTTACCAGTGTACACATGCCACTTTTCTGGATTGTGAAGTAAATATTTAATGTTTTCTTGGCTTCAGGAAATCTAGGAGTTGGAAATGATGAAATGGACCTGAAAAATCTTGCATCTGATAGAGAGTCAGAACAGAAGCCTGGGAGTAAAGAACTGCCTGAGTATCTTAAGCAGAGGTTAAGAGCAAGGGGTATTCTTAAAGATGACTCAAAAAATGGCGATCCTTCAAGAAATAATGCAAGTATCTTTCTTGCTGAGTTACTCCTGTTTCTGTCCCCCAATCATTTATTATTTATTGTCAGATGTTTTAGATAGCTTTCATAAATTAGACATACTTTGTCCTGAAGTTGCATGTCCTGATAGAAGGACGTATTTAAGACTTTGGGCTTTATTTCTCTGAACTCAACTAAGTTCAATCCTAAACTATTGGGTTGGGTAAATTTATTTTCTTTCTCCTTTCTGCCTTTTTAGGGCCATACTGCTTATGAGTTGTTTATTAATTTTAATTACCCCTGTATGTTGGACTTTTGGTTTAACATTTCCCCATTTTGTTCCTACTGTTAGACTTTCTACTGGTGTATCTTCCATCTCGGGCCTTCGATCTTGAGTTTGAATTTTTAGTAAATTTATCTCTCTCTTATTTTGCCAGTATCTACACACATTTACTTTAACATCCTTCTTCCCTCATGCATTTTCTTGCTGACTTGTTCCTTGACTGAACACCACAATGGCTCAAAGCGGAAATTGAAGTAAAGCTATGTAATTGAACAGTAACTTGCCTTTTTAGTTTTAACTCTAGTACTGCCCTGTTGCATTGGTTGTTAATCATGTTAATGCAATGCATTAATTTCTTTCTCTTTTGTTATATAATGTTCTTTATTCTCTTGAATAAAAAAATATTTTCTACAATTGACCTTGATTACATAGAACTAAATTGGTGCTCAAATATTTTGGTATGACACCTACGTATATCTTACTCTTAGGAGTTTCATGATGTGACTTACAAGTTTTAATTCGTTGATAATATGTACAGCCCTTCTGATGTGATACAACATGCTTTACTCAAGATCAACAACAAAAGGAAAATAAAGAAACTGACAGATAAAAATGGAAGGAAATGAAAGTTTCAGTATTATATTGCTAGTAGATTTCTGAATAACATAGTTTAGAAATATGAAAAATTACTCAGGTGACATACATCACCAGTACCAGCTGAGATTGTCCCTTCTCACACTCTCTTTCCCTCAAAAACTAAATCCCCCTCTCTCATGAAGATACCCCTCTATATATATTTTCCCCCGTACAATTTCCTTTTTCCTCACACAATATTCTCTTTAATAAACTTTCTCCTATCACTTCCCCATGTCAGTTACTCATTTCCTTCATGTGTCCCCTTCTTTCTTCTTTCATACACCTGCTGAATTGTAGGTCTCTTAAATACTTGGGCTGGCATAACAAGGTTTGTCTGTGCTGTCTCCTTAGGCCCAAGTCCAGCTTTCTGCCCTGTTCCTGGAATTCCCTCCCTAACATGATGTCACCTCTGTTCTTGCATATAGGAATTAAGTTACTATTCCTAATTTCATCAAACATATTTTGAGGATTCATGGTCTTATATTGTACAAAATTAGCCCTATGTCCCTAGATACTACCCCATCCCGGTAGGAATTCCATCTTGCACCCAGTTTTTTATACTTTTCTCTTCCTCAAAGCCTCCTTTATCCCTGATAATTCAACTTTATACGCATACTTGACATTCATATCTTTAATAGAGTTACTAAGGTCTGCTAAATGATCTGCCTGATTTTCATTGAACAACTTATCAAACTCATTCACCTTTTCTTGTTCTCTTCTGCAAACAGAATCCCCTGATCATGGTCCTTAATGCACCAACATGATTTCAAATCTCTCTCGCTCTCTCTCTCTCTCTCTCTATATATATATATATATATATATATTCCTCTTTCTCTCTTGTATAATTGCAACTTGGCCATTTTTTTTGTGTGTCCTTGATCTGCTGTTTTTTCAACCGTTGATACAATTATAATAAGCCAAATATCTGACTTTCATGACTGCTTTGTGTACTTTTTGCCCAAATGAAAACCTTTTGGAGGTTTCTTTATTCTTGCAGTTTGGTAAACTTCTATAACGTACTCAGTTTCTTGGTATCTTCTTCTACCTCCTTATTGTACCATCAAGTTTCCTTTGAGGTGGTTTGTTTCCAGTTAGACTCTTATAATTGTTAAACTGTTGTGCTTATTGTAAACTCTGCCATTTATTTGACACAAAAGTTAACTTTCTGCTTGTTGATGCTCATTGTTCTCATTGCACACCTTGGTTACCTCTGGTCAATTTTTCATCAAACCTAGGGTCTGATGCAGTGTGTCTTAATAGGGAATGTTCCGCTTCATTTCTCTTTAGGATTGATATTCATGTAATATGATGGCAGTTCTACACTGCCAACTTGCTGTAACGCTTCTGTACCTAGCCTTGGACCCCACATGTATGAATTAATTATTATTTTTTTCCTTTCAAGCTATCTTCTACAATTGCTTAACTGTTTACTTGAAACTTTTAATTTCAGAAGCCGAAGACTGCTACAGCCCAACTTGTTGATAGAGAAACTTTGCCTCTTGGATGGGTGTGTATCATTGCTGTCCATGTTTCCTATTTTATTTCAATTGTATTAGACTGCAACACACCTGCTACTTGGATCATGTGACAGGAATAAGAGATCACATGTGACAATAAGATTTCATTATAGTTCATGTAGCATTTGATTGTGCCAAGTGTTCTGTTCAGATTCTTAAGTTCTTATTTTTTCTGTCAATTTTCATTTTGGATTTTGTTTGAGAAGGTGGGAACTTCAATCATAATATTGAGGAACAACTGCTTTATATACTTAATCCTAGTGAGAACGCACATTTTGGTTTGAACATGCATATAGAATTAAAGAATTTCGAGAAACTTTACATTCATAATCATCGAGAAATGCAACATAGATTGGGAACTACCGGGTCTTTAAACACTAAAAAGTTTTGTAGTCATAATCCTCTTAAAGTTTTCCATGATGATTTTCTTTCATGCCTCTTTTAACTGTTGATATTCACCATTTAGGTGGAGGCAAAAGACCCTACAAGTGGTGCTTCATATTATTATCATGAAAGTACTGGGAAGAGTCAGTGGGAAAGACCTGTTGAAACATCTTGTGCTACTGGGAAGAATCAGTGGGAAAGACCTGTGGAGACATCTTCTTGTTCGCAAACTCCAGATTCTCTTCCAGAAGATTGGATTGAGGCAGTAGATGAAACATCTGGTATGGCTGTCATGCAACATACTTGCCATCATTCTGCTCTCTTTCATAAATTCTGTAGATCAGTCAAACCAAAAGAAAAAAAAAAATTAATGAACTGCTGTTTCTTTGTGTAAAATTATGTTTGTAGTGTGTGATGATATAGTACGAATATTTTCTTAGTTTATGATGAAAAATTCTGACCCTTTTTTTGGTTAAAAAAGATTTGGAACACTATCAAAGGGGCTGGCAACTTGCCGACAAAACTATTGCAGGATCTCTTAGTGGGTAAATTTACAGCTTGCTGAGTATGTGAAGTATTGGCTAGAACCTAATGAAGGAGTAGTTTCCAATAGATTTTCTGAAACCTCAAGAGAGGTGCCTAATGGATTTTATGAAAGATTTATTGTGATTTTCAAAATCTCTGCTTAGGTTTCTGTGAATTTTTAAACCAAAGATGTTTGTACTCAACCAAACTTTATGAGAAGTCAATGGAGACTGCCCTTTAAATGTTATGTACATTTTTCTCAATAAGAAGACTTATGAAAATAAGTACTCAAGAACCTGTTTAAAAGAGAATCTTAAGTTTTTCAGGGTTTATCTGTCAACTTTTAAAGATATACTGCAATTTTACTTATATAAATGGTTTATGCTGTTAGAATTCTTTGGTTTTCTGTATTTAGGTTGTGTTATTTGGATACGAGCTAGTTGGTCCAGATATGTCTTTCCCATATCATGGTTGGTGTGCTTATTAGGGTTTTAACATGTGCCTATAAATGTGCAGCAAGGAGGGTTAGTTGAGGTTAACTAACTTCTCTTTTTCTTTCATTTTCTTCTCTGTGTCTTCTTTCTCTACTTCCCTCAAATTCTATATTTCATTATTTTATATTTTAACTGAAAGCAAAAATAAGGTTTCTGATAGTATCCTTTTTTGGGCCTTGATGAAATATTGAAGACTGCTAGACATCATCTAAGGAAACTCTTTATAAGAAAGTTACAACATATGGAGTGCATGAAATCGCATTGTTGTTGCTAGAAAAATCTATATGGAAGTGGAGTTGATAACAATTTATGTGAGCTAACTGAAACCCCTATTTTTCTAATATGCTTGTGTAATTTACTAATGCTACTAACTTGTCATGGAAGGGAAAGATACTCTGGTAAGGCTAATGCTACTAACTTGTCATGGAAGGGAAAGATACTCTGGTAAGGAATTCCAGCAGTTTATGTGGAATCCACAACGTGTAGATATTATGATAGCATCAATTTTTTTTTTTTTTGTCTCAACTCTAATTTGTGAATGGGCTTTGTATTATGTAGTTTATGCTTCTATACTCCTTGGACGCACAAGGGAGTTTATTATTTTGATAGAGTATTTTCATTTTCTATTTTTAAAATAAGGACATAGTTTGTCTTATTTAATAAATAACTCCTTACAAAGACAATGTGCAAGTTCAACTAGATAATACAATTTCTCATCTTGTCTCAATGTCTTAAACCTTGTGCTTTCAATCAACAGGTCATAAGTATTACTACAATAAAAAGACCCCTGTATCTCAATGGGAGCACCCTGGTTCATCACAGCCAGTTGCTCTGCAACACTGTGACAACAATGTTTCAAGAAATACAGCTAATGGGATCTGGGATAATCCATCACCTGGGCTGGAGAGATGCATGAACTGTGGTGGTTGGGGAGTAGGTCTTGTGCAGATGTGGGGTTACTGCAATCATTGTACACGGTAGGGTGCTTTTTCTTAACTAAAATCTGTGCACTAGGATACTTCACTTTGCCCAATATAATCATGTGTATGCCACGTGATGGTTAAAAGTTTGTTGGAATAGAAACTTGGTATTTTCTTTTCAAATAATTTGTGTTAAATTTTGATGCGGCCATAGAAATTTATTTTTAGTTTCTTGTGGACTTTTAGTTTAGTGGGATTCTCAGAAAGTACTCAATGGATTCCAGGCTTGTATGGTTTTGTATATTGAGTCACCTTTGTTCTAGAATTAATTGGTTTTAAACTAATAATGTTTCTTCCGAGCAATTTACAATTTACAAATTTGTCTAATTGATTTGTTTATTATCAGTTATTCATCCAAGTCTAATTGAGTTATTAGGTTTATTTGGTCTTCAATTGATTTAGATTTTTGGATTATTATTCCTAAATCTCTTGTTTTTAGCAAAGCTGGTTTAGGACAAGTGAAAGAAGTTTGATGTCTGCTTGGGTTATAATTTTTGCATAATTATGATGATTATTTATAAAAAAGTTCATTGTTGAATGAATAAATGTCTTGTTTCTTCTGCATTATTTATTATTATTGTTGTTGTTGTTTTGTATCCTCAATACTAAATCAAAATCCTAATTCTGTCAACCCCTGATCACTATAAAATCAAACAACATTGTTTGCACCATATTACTTTTGCAAGTCAGAAGCGAGAATTGAAAACACCGAACCTCTCATCCATCAGGCTTTTTTATTTATATATTTTTAGGTTTATAAAGTATAGTTCAATTGGGGAACGAAGCAAGCTCCTGGATTTCAGTGTGGCTGTATTTTCTTGTGAACAATCTCTGTTGAATAATGTTTTGTTACTGTTATATCATTCCTAATTAATATCAAAATTTGTAATCATCACAAAACCATACGTATTCTTGTGTTTAAGAAACAAAAGCAAATAATAATTTACATCCACAAAAAGAGTACGAGGAATGAAGGAAAAATAGGATAATGGACCACACCCACAAAAACTGTAGTTATTGAAGAGATGTCTGGAAATTTGTAAATTTATGCTTTCCTGTAGCGGTTTTGTTGAGTTCATGGAAGTGATTTTCTGTAAATTTCCTTGATTCTGGAATTCTAGATTATCTTTGTTTAGCTTTTCGTTTTGTTTTTGTTTTTAATTTTGAAAGCCAAGAGTAGATTCCCCAAACTGCTTCATGCTTTCTTTTGATATGATATACTTATTCATCTAAGTGTTTGTGGGTGTGTGTGTTTTGGTTGTCTTGATTTCTTATATTTCTTGTGCAAAAGCATCCTCACTCTGTGGGTTTAATTCAGATATTTATATCTTGATTGTTTTTCTCAAGAAAATCTCGTTGAAACTGAATTTCTTGGAAACTGTATCCAATGCAGAATTCTCAATCTTCCGCAATGCCAGTACTTGTCAACGAATTTGAATAACGAGAAGCAGACCAGCAATTCTGCAAATGCAAAGGAAGATTCTGGCAAAAAGGGTCCAAAACAGAGGTATTTGATTCATTTTGAAAACCTCTATTTCTGTTAAATTGATTTGGGGCTGTCATATTAAGGAAAAAAAAGAGGTGTTGAATATTATAGAGCTCTAGGGAGAAAACATTCTGTCACTAATTTTGCAGGACAAAATTTGCATTTTTATCAACCTATCGATGGATATGGATTATGATCACTTCCATTTTTCATTCATGAACTCCTGCATAATAAAAGCCTCCATAAACCTTCAAAACACCTGTGCAAAAAGACTTCCCTCTAGGAAAGGTTGATTTACAACGAGAGAGGAGAACAACTAAAATATAGTAACTAGTGGAACAACAGAAGACTACCTTTGAATAAGGCCTTCATAAGACATGACTAAGAAAATGAAGAAATCAACTAGGGTTAAAAGCTTTCGTTTGTCCATAATTTGATTAAGTGGTGGCTTCTCTTCCAATTTAGTTCATAAATCATATTAGCATGCTATCGGCATGAAATTTCAATTGCACCTCAAGTTCAGCTAATGATTTCCTCCACAAAATTATGTATATGATTTCCTGTTAATCCCCTTTATGCCAAACTTGCTATGTTCTGTCATTTGGTCTCCTGCTTAACAGCTTAAAGCACAGGAGTAACTAGTGCCAATTTTTTTTTTCTTTTTCACCAAGGAAAAGATTTTTTTTACCTTACCACTCCTAGTTGGTCAAAATTATACCTTGGCTATCTAGAAAAATTGAGCTTGATTCAGTTTTGGTGCAGTTTCAATAACTTAGAAATCAGTTGGGGATTTTGACTCAAACTTTCACCGAAAATTTGCTTGGCTAAAGTCTTTAGGTGCTTGCTGTCTTAAAGAATTAAAATTCCATGCTGTTATTTCCTTGATGGAAATAATTTGTATTATCATCTAATGTTGCTAAAGAATGACCTGCTGCAGTAGTTTGGACTTTGACTCTTCAGCTAATCAAGTAGTTCTTTCTTAAAGCAGGCCTGAACATTAATGCAATTTGGCAAATCCCTCGTTCAGCATTTGCCTTGATTTTATGTAAAAGTTGAAACATAGTGACGTCTTACATATATAAATGTAAAAATCTTTGACACTATCGAGGAGGCAGAAAAGGAGAAAATTGCAATAGATATGAGCAGAAAGTTGGTCAATTCCCAAAATATGACACCATATTTATTTCACGAACATGTCAAATCATCATGGAAAAGTCAACAATACCTTAAAAGGAATTAACCTAGTCTTCATCCTTCTTTTATCCATCTCAGTATGCACCACCTATTAGTTGTCCCTCAGTCAACAATTACCTGACCCTCAGTCAACAATTACACGCCTTTCCCCAAACCTTTTCCAACCTTTACCCTACCTTACCCTACTCAAACCAATTATTACCTGATGTACGCTCGACCATGATTTTGTTTTTTTCCTAAATTTCATATTTTCACCTGATTATTAATCGACCATGGTCGGATAATTTTTCCAATGCGAGTTCTGCTGAATAAGAAACAGAAGTTCAAAATCAATACTGGCAATCTTAAAAATTCGAACAAATACTTGAATAATCTAAGCCCATTATGAATTTTGTGGTATTAAGAATTGAAATGAGTTGATTAGAAGTGTTTTTAATGTGTTTGATGTTTTGCTGAATTAAAGAAGTTGAGAACATGGAGGCAAATAATGAAATTGGGTTTGTGTTGTTGCAAGAATGATGGCTATTTTGGTATTTATGCTAGTTACTTTGGCATGTTTGTGAATAAATGAAAGAGTTGTATTTTTCGAATTTAGTCATTTTCATGAGACATTAAAAAAAACCCACAGAAAAGGAAAGAAGAAAATTTAAAGGGGCTATTTGTATGCTTGCTTGTGTATTTCGCAGAGAAAAAAGTCTCACTATGAGTTTCCTGGTCCAGTTGGAAACCTCCTATGGGAAGAGGAAATAGAAGAGATAGCAAGAAACGTGCTTTCAATGACGATGACGAATTGGATCCCATGGATCCAAGCTCTTACTCAGATGCACCCCGAGGTGGCTGGTATGTCATAAGGATTTATATTTGGGTGTTTTGGTATTGTGCTTGAGTAGTCTATTTAAATTTGAGCCTCTGCTATTTCTGCAGGGTCGTTGGCCTAAAAGGGGTGCAGCCACGTGCAGCCGATACCACTGCTACGGTATAGTAATTAATTTTCTATTTATCTTTGTTCTTTTTGTTACTAGGGATGATAATGCTCTAGAAAGAGCTGAATGTCCCAATTTTTGTGCATGAAGGGACAAAACTAGTTTGCCAGAAATGAAATGCCTATCCTAATGTGACCGACTTTGTCTCAGTGAAACCAGTTTAACAACATCACTTATACACATGTTGCATTTTGCTGTGGATGTCCCAAGTTGGATGTGTTTTAGGGTTTAGGCTGGAAAGTAATTTATCCAAATTAATTTTGTTTTTTGGGACAGCAACCAATCCTATTTTTAATGCTGCTTGAATGGCAGTATTATTAATTATAACATTCATAAATATTGGAGATTACCACAGGATGGCTTGCGTAAGGTTCTGTCGCTCTCTTATTTAACTTGTTCTGTCTTTCTATACATCCATAGCAGTCTCCTTATTTCTTAGTTGTCTGGTACAGCATCGAACTCTGTCTCTTGATTTCTAGACCAGTATCCCTAATCACCCTCTAGCTGATTTACTTCCTTGCCACTTTTTTTATAGCACAAATCTTATGAGGTGAAAAATAGGAAAAAACAATCATAGAACTAAGTAAAAATTTCCATTTTGCCACAGAATTTGTATTTATTAAAAAATTTGTTCAATTATTGTTATATTAATTCTGAATATTAGACAATTTGCATCAGCATGTGATTGTTCTTTTATTCTTGCATCTCTCTCTCTGTTCATGTCTACGGTTGTATTGAAGTGCATGTACAAATGTTTATCACCCTTCTGTTTTATGTAATGAAGTTCAGTCTGACCTGGCCTGAGGGTTCTCATGCTACAAGTAAAATCTTTCTTTGAATTTCAGGGTCCTCTATTTCAACAGCGTCCATACCCCTCACCAGGAGCTGTCTTGCGGAAGAATGCTGAAATAGCTTCACAGACAAAGAAACCCGGCTCGCATTTTACACTCATATCCAAGAGAGGGGATGGGAGTGATGGACTTGGTGATGCTGACTGATCCCCTTTCTTGGACTTGGTGATGCTGAATGAGATTTGATTTCACTGGATAAACTTTATCTTCAATTCTGCAGTAATCACTGGAATATGCTATATGTTGTCTTGCTTTGCTTTCATAAAAGGCAAAGGATGTACCTTTCATACTTGCACCGGACGTTGCTACAAATAGAAAGACCTTTTGCCTTGCATGTTTGCTGCAATTAAAATAGGTAAATTATGCGGGTTCTAAAAACCAACGAGGGCTTTTCTATATTCTGCATATTCTGCATTGGGTTGGGTGATGCTTTCCAACTTTTCTAGCTTCATCAAATGATGGAATGCTTGGAACTTGATAAGCCTTAGGCTCTGCAATCAACATGTTTGCCAAAAGATGGGGCGGACCAGGTATATCTGTAGGTGGTGGCATAATCTTCTGAGCATTTAAACGGAAAAGCAGAAATCATAAAGAAAAGCACATGGTTAGCATGCTCTGATTTCACTCAAATTTACTAGCTTAGAAATTAGAACTATGTACCTTTTTATATTTCCTTTAGGACACGGTCTTCCCCTGGAAGTCCCATTCCATTGGCTGGGTATATTATATGAGGGTCAGTTTACCAATAAATTCTGTGGCTTTTTGTAAACTTATGAATTTTTTCTTGGTAAAAAAAGTAGAGCTAAGTGAGAGAAGGTAGACCCAGTGTCATGATTGATGTGATAGTGGAATTCCCTATAAAAAATTAAGAAGTCCACATTTGCAGCTCATTATGCATTTCCACTTTCAAGTAAGACAAACACACTCTTAATTGGCATATGCTTTTCCAAGCGCTTTATGTTGCATTTCTTTTATTTTAAACTAGGAACTTGAGGGTAGGTTTGAGATTTAGGTTCTGTAAATTTGAAACCTAACTATTAAGAGATGAAACTACTATTGTCCAATATAAGTGAAAGAGTAAACGATGAAGTTTAATTACCGTGCTTTCATAGTTGAGTAGAAACCTAGAAGTCCTAAATTAATACATTTAACCAGCATCCTTGACATCAATTGATTGATATGAAACCAAATATTAGTACAGAGATGAGGTATGAAAATGTGGACAAAAGCAAGTTGTATTCATAATTTCATATCATATCCATATGTGGGGGAATATTCTTTCTGGAAACAAAAAAAATTAAGAGTCTTCCTTTACCATTATTGCTGTAAAAGCACGAGCAACAAGGGGAAAAGAAATCACCTTAGACAATCAATTAGGTCCACATCCAAAAGGTGTATTAAGCAATAATGAATTTTGATTTGTCACATGCTTCCAGTCCACACTGATAACACTGTGTCAACTAATTGTTGGATATGTCCTAATACGGTTTGTTCCTATTGATTTTGCCCATCCCCATCGCCACTCCTTTCCATGAAATGGATTGAAGATTCTTTCTTTGTTTAATATTTTGTAAATTATTGTTTTAATAATAAACAGCCCACCCATATCTTATAATATTATTTTGCAATTTATTGTGTACTACTTTACTTTAATAAGAGATTGATTTTACATATAATATTTAAAGTTATCAATAAATCACTACAAATGGGCATCTCTCTGGGTTGTGATTAAAAGTGCTTGTAACCACTTTTTTAATTTGCATTGATGAGTAATAAATAATCCTCACTTTTTTAAAATAACAGTGTATTAAAGATCTGTTAAGTGTTTATTATTATTATTATTATTATTATTATTATTTTGACATGAAATCCCGTGCAACCCAAAAATCAACCCTAGTGTTAATTAATTTATTAATTTAATAGTGTTAATTAAATGTACTAACACACTCTATAAAATAATAAATTTATCTCAAATAATTGGTTAATAAAATAATTTAAATTTGAGACAAATAGTTTAAATTTATATGTGAGAATAACCGGTTAATTTATATCTATCTATCTATCTATCTATCTATTGTTAATCTTACATTTTTTTAATTTGATTAGTTAATCATGCATTTTAATTTTCTACACTATAATAAATTTATTTTTATTTACAATTCTTTATTATTCAATATATTAAAAACCACAAAAGTTATATACAATTTAAGTTAAAAAATTATCAAGTATAATTATTTCAAGAACATACAATATAACCTCTATAAATATAAGAAAATTTTGTGTTTATTTATATAAAAATAATTTTTAATCTAATTTAATGAATAAATTTGATTAAATTAATATAATTATAATGAATATTATTTAATTAAGTATATAAATACAATAAATTAATTAATTAATTTATTTTACTTAATATAATGTATATTTAGCGAACTAATTCATATTTAATTGATTAAATTGATAGAATATAATAAATTTTTAATTGATTAAATATTTATTTTTTTAATATAGTTCATAAATTAATAATTTATTAATTTATAAATTAATTAATACTTCTTTTAATTAATAAATTTTATATAGTTTTAACTCTATTCATTTATAGAAGTTATACTGTAGTTGAAATAAGGATAATTTTCTATTCTGACTGTCTTCTTCTTCTTCTTCTGCCCTTTTTTTTTTGTTGGTATAAAATTTAAATCATCGTCATTTTACCCCTTAAATTATATATATTAACTCAAACCACACGGAGTAATAACATTGGAGCAGATTATAAACTCGCAAATAAGTGGAGAGGCAGTTTGATATTTAATGATAATAGTGGGACCGAAGTGAAATTAACCTTAGAATAAACCAATAAAAAAACATGTCAACGGAATCAAAATTATAGCATATAATAATTATATACGTTAAAAATGGCAAGTAGCAGCTGGGAGAAGGCTGTGGTGGTAAAGCGGGCGCACTACGCACCACGAACAAATTAGAACAAAACAGTGGCATCAATCACTCCATCAGAGTCTTATGTGTGAACAAAAATGAACAAGAACAAATAAAAATTAAAAAAAAAAAAAACCATCCCGAATTCACAGTTTGGAGCCCAGTTTAGGGTTTCTCCCTCACTTAATTCATAAACAAATTCGGACTCCTTTCTTCTTTCGATCATCATTCAGGTACGTCTGATTTCTTGCCTTTTTAGTTATATAATCTGTAGTATGATTGTTGATTCGATACGAGTATGCAAATTTGTAGATTTTGTTTCTTATTTTACTTTTGATAGTTATGAAATTCATCATTTCTGATTTCTATTGGTTTTGGCTGTTGAGAAAGTGCTGGAAATATAAGAAAAATTATTATTATTATTATTATTATTATTAATTTTCATTAGTTTTGAGTTAATCATTTTAATTTCCGGAAATACAACTAAGAGGAAGATTAGAAATGGATTTTTTTTTTTAAAAAAAAAATTCCCTTTTTTTTTTGGCTTTTTTTGGGACTGTAGTATTGTGTCTATTATTTGACTTCTGTGTCGTCAGGAGTTGTATTGATGGATTGAATCTGTGTTCTGATATTTTAGCATGAAGTAATCGAAGTATAGCTTTGACTAGTATTGCTCTGTTTATCAGTTTATTGCTTTTTGTTTCGTAAATTATGGCAGTAGTTTTTGTTTAGATTCAGTAAAGTGTTCTGTGCTTCTTGATGACCTATGACCAGTTACTAGGAAAGATTGGTGATTTTTTATTTCTTTGATTTTGTGTTAGCTTCTGGAAATTTTTAATATTGTAATTCTTTGTGGATCTTGAGATTCTTAACATTATATTTGGACTACCACTGAAGTGAATGACTAGGCATTTAAAGATAGAGTTACATAATTTAGAATGGGCTATCAAGAAAATTGGAGGCATCATTACAACTGTTAGTGTATCACTATATTTCAAATCTAAGGATCTATTTTTAATTATTATCCTTTGTAATTATGACTTCCATTGTCTTAATAGCCTTATCCACAGTGTTGGCCTTTTATAAAATTCTATGCATTAGAAAACCGTTTTGATATTGATGGTATGTTTAAAGTGTGCTTAACTTTGTTGGTTTGGTAAGGGGTGGAAGAGATTCACTGTCATTATAGACATTTAACCTTCATTTTTTGCAATATGATTATCTTGCTCTCCAATGTAAGAGAGCTTTCAACACTCAACTCTTATGGATTTGAAGCTGAAGGTGCTAGACTTAGTAATATTTCTGGCAGTAACTAATTATCTTTGTCCCTCAGAATAAGTATTCATTGGAAACTCCAAGTTGGGGAATTCCTCTTTGGGTAGGGTCATATTTGAGGAAATTTTTGTGGGAAAATACAAGAAACTTTAAATTTGCTTTAAATTCTGTGGCGTCTGAGTATTGAAAATCTAGTGGTGGGCTTGGGCAGTGTGGATGCTAAGGAAAACAAATGCTTGTGCATGAGAAATCACAAAGGAAGTGTGTCCAAATTTTGTAACTAGTGGTAATTGTAAAGATAAAATGAGTTTAAATAAAAGCTGAAATAACTATGTGCTTCTGAGGGTAATCATATGAATACTTGACTTAATTATCAAATCATTATCTAAGATATTTTTAAAATTATTGGACATGTGAAGATTATTTTCTTAATGTGTTTTGGGTGTAAAACTGAGCTCTGAAGATTTTATATTAGATTTAAATTGTATGGAAGACAATTCTCTAGAATAGAAAAGATGTGTTAGTTAAGTTTGAGATCATGTGTTGCGAGAAATCTCCCGCAAAAGGTACAAGAGAAAGAGGTGTAAAGAGAGCTTTTATAGTATGTGCTAGCACCCAGAGCTTGAACTAGCTGAATTTATTCTATCATAGTTCAAAGCTTGTCCTGTGGCATATATGGATTATTGTTCTCTTTCCAGAAATGAGGATATTTTGTATACGATGCAGTAAGGATTTTTTTCTTGGAGTTTCTGAAAATGTTACTATGAAATTTGTTTTAAGCATCAGGTTTCTTTAGAAATGTCACCTTGTTTTTTCATGCATTTCAGAAATCCAAAAATATTTTAGTCTTAAAAAATTGTGACAGAAACTTTATTCATTTTTGGTTACTGATGATCCCTACAGCGTTGCCTGCTACTATTTTGAACAGCTATTTATACCTTCAGAAACAATTAAAAATCAGTCAAAAGATGTTATTTGAATATAGGATTTGGAAAATAAAATTTTCAAAAATCTAGTGTTGAAACTTAAAATTGACCCTCAGTCGTTTGATGCTGTCTTTGAAACATGATTTGAAACTGGCAAGAATTCTTCATCTTCTTCTCCAATATCTCTTTCAGATATTCGTACCAATTGCATTTTTTTTAAAATTCTTCATAAAACTTGACATAAAAAACACTTGCAGATACGCTCTCATTTCTAAAAGGATAATGACTTAACATATTATTTGTTTCCATTCACAGAACAGTTTTTCCAAAACCATTGTTATCAAAAAAGGCCCTAAGATCTGTGGTTGGATTTTATGGGTTTGTATAGATTATTTAATCAAGTGAATGTGATTTACAGGTTATTTAGAAGCTTCTTTTGCTTCTATGAGTCATATGTGAATCATGGTATTATGAATCTGTTTTCATAACCTGGGAAACCAATATGTTGATTTGTATTTTGTAAAACTCTTTCATTATTTTAACTTATCAAATGGAAATAAGTTTTTGATGATAACTAACAGTTTATGTTAATGTGCGTTTTTTTGAATTGTCTCCCAGTATGCTGATATAACAGTTTCAAGGAATTCTGGTAGAGAGGTTTAGGTTTTGACTTCTGAACTTTGCAAAGGGAGAAAGAGAGTGGAAAATGTCAAGTAGCAGAAACACTCACTGGTGTTACAGATGCAGGAGGCCAGTTCCCCTGCAAGGGCAGGATGCAGTCTGTGTGTACTGTAATGGTGGATTTATACAAGAGCTTGATGATATGGAACGTGTCAGCCCTATGGATTTCTTTGGCCTGGACGGTGATGAAGAGCGTGACCAGAGGTTTGCCCTTATGGAAGCCTTTTCAGCCTTCATGAGGCAGCGATTGGCAGACAGACATAACCATGATATCAGGGCAAGATATGATTCCATTCCTGAAGATGGTCATGGTTTTGGACCATTGTTGATATTTGGTGGGCAAATTCCTTTTAGACTGTCTGGAAATAGTGGGCTTGAAGCTGTCTTTGGTGGTGCTCCGGGGATTGGCTTCACACGGGGTAATGCTGGTGATTATTTTATAGGTCCTGGATTGGAAGAACTGTTTGAGCAGCTCTCAGCTAATGATCGACGGGGCCCTCCCCCAGCAGCCAGATCTTCGATTGATGCTATGCCCACTGTTAACATCACTCAGAGGCATCTTCGTTCTGATTCTCACTGTCCAGTTTGCAAAGATAAATTTGAGCTGGGGTCTGAAGCTAGACAAATGCCCTGCAACCATATATACCACTCAGATTGTATTGTCCCATGGCTAGTGCAGCACAACTCATGCCCTGTTTGTCGTCAAGAGTTGCCATCACAAGGATCAAGTAGCAGTCATAGTCATCAAAGCTCTAGTGGTCAAAGTCGAAGCACCAGTTTTGGTAGTAATGGCAGTGGCAGGGAGAATCAAGGAAGACGGCATTTATTCTCTAATATCTGGCCGTTTCGATCTTCAAGTTCAAGCTCTAACCATAATGGAACAAGTGGACGCAGCTCACCAGCAATGCGTGAGCGTGAGAATAACCACCAAATGGGGTATACTGGATGGCCGTTCGAATAAGGTCAGTGTGTTCAGAAACAGCAGTTTACTTTTGTTGTTATTGTTGTTGTGATAATTCAGTATGTCCTGTTATACTAAAAATGATTTATTAGGATTGGATGTGGTCTTGAGACATAAAATCTACCTAGATTCTGGTGTGTTTCTTGAAATTAACTGCTCGTAATAAGTGTCCTGCATATTTCTTTTCTTCTCTTTGTAAATCACTCTTTTTTTGGTTATCTTCCTTGTTGAATTACTCTTTATTCAGTTGTATCTACTGTCGGTAATATGCTTTCATAAGGCCATTCAATAATACCCCTTGTAAGTTTCATTAACGTTACATAGGATTGTTTGGTGTGAGTGAGAGTGAGTATGAGCAGGCTTTAGTTTATGCAAAGGTTGAAGTGCTATGTGAATGAAACAATAGAACTCTTTTTTTCTTACCCCCATTCAATACTCAAAAATCAAAACCTTTTACTTTTATAAACCTCTTACAATCTTCTAATTAAGTTACTATTCTCAAATGTTGTTATTTTCCCTCTACATTCATAAATTCTCTCTTTATCAACCAACTTTCTTCCTTCGTCATCATCTGATACAGCCATAAAAGTTTTCGTACAGCAACCAAACTTAGGTCCTTTTTCCGCTCGTTGGTCTTCGTATTCCTTTCCATAAATCCCTGATCCTAAAAGAAACCTTTTGTTTTACTTGAGATTTCAGTAAACAATATTTTCAAGAATGCCATTACCCAATTGATTTCTCTGGCTTTGGCATTGGTTAGTTCAAAGTGACTACAAAAGCATTTGATTGGTGATTTGAAAAGCAATATTGGACAAAAGAAAGACAACAAACATTCATTTCATTTGCTTGAGTTTCAAATTAATATTTTGGAATTGATTTCTGAAGTTGTATTTGAATAACACTTCAACCCAAATCACAAATAAGCCTGTAAGATTGTTTCACAGTGAAGACTGCATTAAAAAGGAATTTCACTTTGATTTCAACCAACTTGTGCTTCATTGTCCCAAGAGAGAGTTCACTGTCACTGTTGCATTTATCGAAAAACATAATAATAATAATAATAATAATAATAATAATAATAATTATTATTATTATTATTATTATTATTGTTGATACTGCTGCTGCTGTTGTTGAGAATGAATCCAAAGCTCGCACTTATAGTCAGTGAACACTCGTTACACAAAAATATGTAGTTATCAACTTGCAGTCCAAGCGAACTAACCCATTGACAAAAATGGTGAGGAAAGAATAAATAAATAAAGACTATATTGTTTAAGTAGAATAATATTCAAGGATATACTATATTATTACTATGAAATATATTAAATTGTTATTGTTATTGTTGTACAATAAAGTTTAATAAATATACAGAAAAACAACACATTGTTTGAGATTCTCTATTTTCCCTTGCTTTTTTTTTTTTTTAAAAAAAAAATTCTCTTTATAAGTATGATAAAAATATTTAAATTTAAATTTACTCGTCTTAATTTTTTTAATTTAAATATATATATATATATTTTTCTCTCTTTACTATAAGTCTTTGTTCTAACACAAAATAAAAACTATATTTATAGGAGGAAGTTTGAATTTGAGTATACGAAAAATATTACTCCCACAATGATTTAAGGTATAATTTTTCTGTTTCATCATTAAGTATTTTCATAAACTTCTTTTATAAAACTATTATTAACTGGGAGCAAAATATGGCTTAAAACTCTGGTGTCGCATTAACTAATTTGGGCCTTGCCCTGTCTCCTTAGCGATGAGATTCATGATGGGAGTAAATTATTTTACAACAATCATTCTTCGTTGACATTACTAGCTTCCGATACATAGTGCAAAAGTTAATTAACATTATTTGGTACCAATTAAATATTTAGTGTACGTTTGTTTTTGTTAATTTATAGTAAAAAATTTTCAAAAAAATGATAAATTTTTTATTTGTTTCAAAAAATAAAAGAGAAAAAGAATAATCTTTTCTCTTTCAAAATAATTAAAATTAAAATTTTATTTTTTATTTATATATTTTATCATAATTTTTTATTTTAATTAATTTAATATAATTATTTTTAATTAACTAATTATTTTAAAAATTATTAACATAATATTAATTTAGTTTATTTTATTTATACATTAATTTATTATCATTAATATTTATTTTTGTTATAAAAAGTCAATACCATCTTGTAGACTATAATTATTATTTTTTTGTTATCATTTTGGTTGTATTTTTTTTTAAATATTTCATAAATACATTAATTTATAATTTTATTTTATAACCTTATACTTATTATAATTTATATAACTAGTCAAATTTATTTGATAATTTTAATTTTTTAATTTTTTTAAAGATAAATTGACTATTAAAAAATAATTATTATTATTTATAATTATAATATAATTTTATAAATATTATTAAAAAATAAATACACTTTTAATGAACAAATTTGACAATCACATGCAATTGAATTTATAAATTTAAAAAAAAATTAAGTGATGTATTTGAACCATAAAATATTTTTTTTGTCAATTAATATATTTACAAAGTATAAATTTAAACATTTGTTACTAAATTATATATTAAATATATAGCATTTAATTATTTTATATTTAAAAATAAAATTTGAAGTTAATTTAATTTTTTCAATTATGAAATGTATAAAATATTTTAATAAAATAAGTATTTTTATTCAAATAAAAATAATTGATAGAATATAACATGTATTTATACTTAATGATATAAAAAATATATTTATTAAATATTTATTATAACAATTATTTTAAAAAAAATACAACAATTTAAATTAAAAGTAAAAATAATTAAAAATTTTAATATATTAATAAGTATTAATAAATTTAAAAAGTAAATAATATTTTTGTCAAAGTAAAATAATAATAATAATTTTTTAATAAATAATTATACGGTACAAATAAATAAAAAAAAGCTTATTTTTTTTCCTTCACTTTTCTTTCTTTTACTTTTTTATTTTTTTTTAATTCTTAAAAACAAATACACTTTTAATAAAAGAGTTATAAATAGATATGCACCACCCAAAATATTCCATCAATTTAGAAGGTAGTCAAAGACTAGCCAAAAGGAGCCATGTAAAACTTGTTAAGCATTAGGTAAGATGATAAGAACAAAAAATGAATATTAAACTAATTACATCTTATGATTTTTCTATTATAAGTAAAATAATATTACCCATCTTAAATAATTATCTCTGACTTTTATTGATTAAATAGTAAATCAAAATGAAATTTTACTACTGTCATTTACAATATGTAGAGTATTATTTTTACAAACATGTACTGCTTCAAAAAGAAACACGTACTGCTTCAAAAAGAAATAAAACAATCCTCTTATGTCCACCATTTCTTCGTATTGTCTACCCACTCTCGTTTCTTTTAATGTTTTGACCTATAGTTTAAAAAGATTTCGAGTTATTTTTAAACAGAGAATACTGAAATTAATTGAAAGGGGCTGATTTTGCTGAAGTTCATGCATGCATGCATGCCTATACTCCGAATTGCATCAAAGGGGTGAGAATGGGAATAACAGATATAGTAGTAAGCCAATCGCTTAGATCCATTTGCTTGAAGAAACTAATTGCGGCTCCTGCTCACCGAAGCTACCATTTCCTTAAAAAACTGGTAAATAAAACAACTTAATGCAGATTACCCAATTTGATGCTCTGATACGACACAAGGTAGATGAGAACAAGAAAACAAAGGCAATTTGGTAAAATATTCAAACTTCGCAACCTCAATCATAAACGTCAAAAGCAGGACAAAAGATTTCCTTCTGTGATCGTTCGGCAGAACAACATCCTTGAGAAAATGCCGATCAATTGGTTAGTTCCATAATAGCTGTAACAACATCACCATCAGCAGCTTTGAGTGCTTTCACAGCTCTTGACCTCAATACTCCCGCTTGTGTCATCACCAACTCAATGTTCTTTGGCTCCACACCAGTCTCATCTACTTTTTCGTCATCTTGAGCCATGGCCGGTGACTAGGGCTTTCATGCCACATTACTCATATTGGGAGGGGGAATCTTGAACTGCTCAGCAGCTTGAGTCTGCAGTTGTGTACTCAAATCCTTGATCTTTGCATCCCTAAAAACAACGTATGTATCTGATGTGGGGCTGTTGAAAACATCTGGTTTTGAGATAGCAAACAAAATTTGAAAGTAGTAAAAAAATAAGAGTTCTAAGGTTTTACCATTGTAAGTCTGAGATTGACTTTTAAAGGGTCAGGCAAAAATTCAAGACACTGACATTTTTGCTCTTTTTCACAGTAACACGGCTGACTCCTGGGATGGGCTTCATTCCAAGTTTCAACATTGCCTTTCGATTCTTCTTTTCACTCCTGCTCTGCTTTGACTGACCACTGGCATCTCCTTTCCCTGACATATTGAATTCCATCAGTGACAATCTGACCCACTTCCAATTTGTTTAAGAGTTCACACTCATTATGAAAAGCATAAAAATCTGCTTTTGCGTTGTTACAGCATATTGATCAATTATTTACAAATTTCCTCAAACATGCTTGACAAGGGGAATAAAATAAAATAAGAAATGCAATAATCCAGATCTCACATTGATTTATACCAGATGTATTGCAATTACTTGCCACTAATACTGATAGAGTATAATGTAAGCCAAAGCTAGTGAGTTGGAATTTGTGTGATGAGTTGGAAATGGAATGGAGTTTGTTAGATATTAGTTAGTTAATTTGTTAATTAGCTAAATTGTTAGTCAGTAAGAGTTAGTTTTTTCTGTTAGCATTGTTGCTTTCCAAATTCTTCTACATCTTGTATAAATACTTATTTTGTTTTCATTCTTAGTGCGTAAGCAGTAATAGAATAAATCAATTTATCTTATTAGTTCTCCTTCCTTTAAAGATATTCTTCACTTTCTTAGTAAACAAACTAATTCTAAGTTGGTGTCAGAACCTACTATGGCAAATGCTAATTTGTCGATCTAGGCTTTTCCTACAAACACATCATTTTCCTTTGTTATTCCAATCAAGCTTGATAGTTTGAATTTTCTAGCATGGAGATCTCTAAGTATTGCCTTTTATTAAAGGGAATGGACTTGAGAAGTTTATTACTAAAGATCATAACTGTCCATCTCAATTCAGATCTAAAGTGGATGGTGATATGCTAATTGAAAATCTAGGGTTTATGATCTAGAAGAGGTAGGATCAGTTTTTTCTTGGATGGCTGTTATCTTTAATGACTAAAATTGTTCTTGGACTTGTGATTGATTGTAAAATCTCTTTGGAAGTTTGGAAAACATTATCAAAGCAATTTGGTTCTCAATCAAAGGCACAAACACTTCAGCTGCGTTTTTAACTTTAATCAACCAAGGAAGAAGGTTTGACTATAATTGAATATTTTGTTAAAATGAAGAACATTTCATATCACTTATTTGCTGATGGAGCACTTCTGAGTGATGAGGATTTTATTTTGTATTTATTGAGTGGTTTAAGATCTGATTACGATCTTGTGGTTGTCAATATTATTTTTAGGAATGATGCACTAAGTGTGTATGAAGTATATTCAATTCTTCCAACTCATGAATGTAAGCTCCAACAACTTAACTTATTGCACTACAATTACGTTAGGAAACTTTGCTATTAATTACTTTCAAGCAAAGAGTTCTATGAAGAAGGCAGTAAGACAACAATGTTTCAATTTTGGTAGTAAACTTTCTAACAATAAAGGGAGAGAAAATCAAAGATTTTAACTTGGAAAAAGTGACCGAGGTGGAAGAGGCTAGCTCACTAGAAGAAGAAATACTAAATTTATGTGCTAGATTTGTAATAAAATTAGACATACTGTAAATATTTGTTTTCATCATTTGAATAAGAATTTTGTTGCTCAAGCACTAGGTTTTCCACAACAGCCAACATACTCTCAAGCTTATAACAAAGAAGGATTTCAGTTGAACAAGATAGCTTATGTAGGAAATCTTTAGGATAAAGATGCTGCAGATGAAAGTTAGTATTTGGATAGTGGTGTTACTCACCACCTGACTAACAACTTTAAGAATATATCAGTTGAAGGTAAATTTTCTAGATTTGATAAACTCATTGTTGGTAAAATGGTGCTGGTTTGGATATCACATATGTAGGATATGCTGCTTTATGTTTTAAATCTTCACTAGGTGCATTAAAAAGACATACTTCAATCAAATTGAATAACATTTTATGTGTTTCATAAATAAAGAAGAATCTAATAAGTGTATGAAGGCTGACATATGATAATGGTATAATTATTGAATTTTTTGATAATCTATTTATAAAGGACAAGAAGCTAAAGATTGTACTATTGAGGGGAGTGGCTTTGAAGAGGTTTTTTAAGCTACTTCTCAACTCTAACCCTTCAAGTTATTAGTTGTATTCTTTTAGTCTTCATTCTGGTTCTTATGCTCTTATTTCAATGCTCTTTTCTTTGTACTTTTCCTTTAATAAATCTAATAGCATATAAAATGCTAATTTAGTTGATGTCAATCAAACTTTTATTGGTTTTGTTATGGTGAAACATACTATTATTAATGTACTTCACTAGAGATTTGGTCATCCAAACTTTAAAACCAAATGGCTGTATAAATAGTAATTCTTATAGAAATTTGGCAAGGGTTCGCCTATACATATAACCTACCCTACCTGCATAGAAAAATCAGGATAGTCCTAATACCAAATAAAATACAGTATATTACTACCTCATCGCTATTCACACAAACACAAGTAACTCTTAGCAGATAAAGGTATTCTACTATACAGTTTGAATTTAGTCGGCATACGAATTCATTTCCTTATAGATCGATCATAATTAAGTAAATTATGAATTGTGGTCATGATATTCACTATACACTTCAATTCTGGGTTGCTGTGGGTTCAACATACCCCGTAGGGCACTATAGTCTTATTACTAATTTTGTGGGTTCAACATACCCCGTAGGGCACCCTAGTCTTTTATCATTTTTGAGCTGCTGTGGGTTTAACATACCCCATAGGACACCACAGTCTTATTATCGATTCTGTTCCATCATGAGCGGCTCTAATAGTGTGAAGGAAAAACTACCGATCCATAACTATCCCAATTATATCACTTATCCGTACATATTTATTCTCAATCAACTTGATCATGACCAAATGACCTCTTTGCTCACACTAATCAAAATGGCAAGTTAAGAATTTCATAATGAGCAATATAATTATCTATGAAACACATTTATTAGTCTTTATCTACTAAAAAGACTCCATATGCATGGGTCTATTGTAAGACTAGCATACTAAGCCACGAAAACATATTCCAATCCGGGCATATAAATACACCATAACACTATCAAGATAAAGGTACGAGAATATATTTTAGTCTACGCACATGGATACACCATATCACTATCAACGCAAAACCACGAAAATATATTTCAATTGGCTCTTATGTAATGTATCAATACCTATAATCATAACATGTCAATTCAAGTCAAACTATACTTAATACCTTGTTACGGCACAATAATTACAACACGCTAACATATACACACAGATCCATTCGGATAGTATTGCACAACCAACAAGTACAGCGTCTACTCAATCATCCAATCACATGGACATAATTACATATGCATATACAAGCGTACTTACCTTATAAATATATATATATACAAACATGGGACATATAATGCTGTATAAGTATTTTAAAATATCTAATGTAGCACTGCAAGTCGACGAGGATAGTATTACGCTTATAATTATATATATATATATATATAAAACTATATAACACGGATACTAATACTTCTAATTGCACAATCATGCCCATTCCTCATCAATGAGACTTTTCTACAATTCAAACTAATGTTATAATGTACATTTATATAATTATAGGAATTATAAATATTAAAATATATTTTTTTTTTCACAATTTAAATATCATATTATCTTACTTCCGAGCACCCGGTGCTTACGCGGATGACGAAAAGCCATTCCAGAGGGGATATACACGTCTCAAATACTCCTCCGTACGTTACGGGTATCTCTTCGAAAAACATACAAGTTATTGTTTACAAGCACTATTTATGAATACTATTCAACCTATAAAATTTTGGTTTCCGTTTCATGAACAGAATATACCATCGCGATCCTTGCGATGTCAAGATATTATCCATTGTGTCTATATGTCATAAAACACATATTTAAGCATTTAAAATTACAAAAATCATAAATTTTCAAATTTTAAGGTACCTACTTTGGACTCTTGAATTATCATTGAAACACAATCCAAATTGAGATCTAAACATACCGCGTTGAAGTACGAGTGTTAGAGAGTATATTGATCGGTTCGAATTCCATCGAAACAGTACAGATTGTCAAAAATCTTGCCGAAAAGATAGCCCGCCGATCAGTCATCCCACGCTAGAATCCGATAGTTTGATGCCGGATATGGGCACACCACCGTGAAAAGGGTGACAAGATGGTGCCAGAAGAGCCGGCGGTGACGGTCAACTTGCCATGCACTGCTGTGAATCGAAGGTTAAACTTCATGCCGGCAGAGATTACGGCGGCTCGTGAGGGCGCCTGGCGGCGACAATCATGGCAGGGTTTGCGATGCTGCACTCGTGACGGCCCGACGGTCTTCCATTTGCCGGCAGTAAGGTAATCTGAGCTTCGGTGACCAAAGTTACTGTTTATAATAGAGAGAGAAGAGAGAGAAAGGAGAGGAAAAAAGTGAAGTTGTGATGTTGGGTTTTCCAACCCCATCCTGCTTATATAGTCATGCATGCACAACGAAAAATTATATTTTTTTGCTTTAGTCGTCAGATTTCTGATACTGATAATGAAATATTATATTTTTTGCTCACATAGTGCACTATTTCGAATACAAACCAACTCTCTCTCTTATCAAAATTCTCAAAAATACTGTAATACAAATCTATGACATGATTCTAAGAGTATACAAGTTTCAAGATGTTACACTCTGCTAATGTTTCTTTTCAACACTTGGTTTCTTCTTTAGCTCAGACTAATAGATATCTCATGATTACTAGATTTAAAAATAGTATCTTTAATCTTAAAGCCTATTTGACTAATTAAGCGTTTGCAGAACCAAAAAGTGTTAAGGAAGTTTTACTTCTTCTAATTTGAAAGGTTGTTATGCAAGAAGAATTTGATACTCTTTAAAGGAATAGAACTTGAGATCTAGTTCCAAATTTTTCTACACATAAGTTGATAGGTAATAAATAGGTGTTTAGAGTTAGATATATTTTTGATGATTCTATTTCTAAATATAAGGTTAGGCTGATTGCTAAGGAATTTCACCAAACCTCAGGTATTGATTTCTTTGACATTTTCAGTCTTGTAATTAAAGTTTAAACAATGAGGGTTGTTATTAGTCTTGCTATTACCCATGGTTGGTGCATTAGACAAAATGATATCACTAATGCCTTTCTTAATGGTAATTTATCTGAGGCTATCTACATGGCACAACCTGAGGGGTTTATTGATTCTCAGTATCCAACTTATCTTTGCAGATTGAGCAAAACATTTTATGGCCTCAAATAAGCCTTTCGAACTTGGTATACAAAATTCAAAATTACTTTGTAGTAGTGGGGTTTCATTAATTTAATTGCTAATTCTTTTCTATTTCTCAAGCACACTTCTACTTCAGTTGTTTTAGTTTTAATCTATGTTGTTGATATTTTGGTAATATGTTCTAACAATGCCATGGCTGAAGCATTCATTATGTAACTTAGTAACACATTTGCACTTAAAGATCTTGGCTTTTTTGGTTTCTTTATTGGCATTGAATTGACTTCCTTTGTTATTTGTATTCATTTGTCTCAAACTAGATACATCCAACAACTTTTTTTTTAAGCTAACATGACCAATTCTAAAGGGTGTCAAACCCTTATGTATTCTAGTATTAAACTCATTAAGGATGATGGAGTTCTTTTTGATGACATCTCTTTCTATCACAACATCATTGATGGTCTTCAATATGTTATTTTGACAAGGCCTAAGATTGCATTTTCAGTTAACAAACTTAGTCAATTTCTTACTTTTCCTACAATTAAATATTGGCAAGCCTATAAAAACTATTTTGGTATCTTTAAGTTACTTTTTCCTATGGTGTTCTTTGTAGGAAATCTTGTTTCATGGTTATCTAAGAAGCAAAGTGTTGTCTCCAGGTCTAGTACTAAGTCCAAGTATAGGGTATTGGTAGAAACCTGTTCAGAAATTTCTTGGCTTTTATCTTTGCTGAGTGAGCTTCATATTCAAGTGTCTGTAACTCTTATTATTTGTTGTGATAACTAGACTGTAGTTTTCTTGGCCAAATATCCAGCATTTCATGTCCCAACTAAGTACATAAAACTTGATATACATTACATATGGGATAAAGTTCTTTAACAATAACTTAAAGTTCATTATGATCTTACTTACTAGTAAATTGCTAAAATTTTCACCAAACTATTGATATACTCTCAATTTTCATATCTTTGGACTAAGCTCAAAGTACTTCCATGATTTTCTAGTACTTTAACTTGAGGGGAGATGATATAATATAATATAAGTTGTAACTAATGAGCTGGAATTTGTGTAATGAGTTAGAAATGGAATGAAGTTTGTTAGATATTAGTTAGTTAGTTAGTTAATTTGTTAATTAGCTACGTTGGCAGTCATTAATAGATAGTTTTTTCTGTTAGCATTTTCATTTTCCAGATTCTTTTACAACTTATATAAATACTTATTTTATTTTCAATTTGTCTCATTAGTTCTCTTTCCTTTAAAGATATTATTCACTTTCTCAGTAAACAAACATATTCTAAGTAATATAAGTTCATGAATCTTTTGAAACCATTTTTTAATGCTTTTCTTTGATTGAAACACTAAAGTAACAATTAAAATTTTAAACATCTAATTTTATAATCAGATTAAATGTGTTTTCAAGTTAGATTTGTTGATGTATCTCTTATGTGTTTATAAAGCTTTACCACAAAATGCATGTCCAATATGTTATATCAACATGCACAAGTTAGATTTGTTGATGTATCTCTTATGTGTTTATAAAACTTTCAAAGGTTTTTACAAATTCTTAAGTTTTTTTTTCAATTATGTACAACATAGATTTGCATTAACAACCTTTATAAACCATAATACCAAAACCATATCACAACAACTATGCGTTCATGCTTAGAAAACAACATAAACAATACAAATTCTGAAAACATGCTAGTACTGAATTCATATTTGGATTTTAGTCTTGCCTTCAGCATCCTCTTCATCATTGTCATCATCTTCATCCTCATCGTCCTCCTTTTCCTCGCCATCATCCTTAACTACTGACTTATCAAGCCGCAGCAAATATTAAGCCACAATTATAAACATCAGTACTAAGGATGGACATGAATACTTTTAGATTTGCACAGTCAAATTATCTATATAGCATTATCTTAGAGTTTAGATTTATGGCATAAAAACAAATGGAGTCTCAAATAGTGTATTAATTTGGTGAGAAAAACATCAAATATTGTAATCAAAGTTCAATATTTCAAGACTATTAGGTTTAAAGATTCAAAAGTTTAAAAAGTTTAAAGATCCTTAAATATGCATAAATCATTTGAGATATTGTTTGAGCTCCTAATAATTTATTTTCCCCAAATGTTGTTAAAGACATTTAATCCAATGATCAAAATTTCCAATGATACAATAATCACAAATTACAAAAGTCATAACTTTGATCGATGGTGAAATATCAAAAAGAAAGAAAATGAATCAAAACATAATCATGCCAAATGACAATGTAGGATTGATAGAATGAAAATATGCATTAAATACAAAGTTTGGTTATTTCAAACATTTTTACAAACACTTAGAATGCTAAATATGTATATATCATATATATGTATAAATTTCACCATAGGATGAGTTTTTGTTATACATAAGCCTTGGATGATAAAGTCATACATTCAATTATGTGAATATTAGACAATTTACACAACCAAAAAAGCTTAGAAAGCAGCTTGGCTGAATTTTGCTTTTGGAGATCTGGGTTTTTGTTTCAAAATTATCCTAAAATTTGGTAAAGTACCCGAAGACTTTTAATTAAAAAGTGAATAATGGATATAGTGAAAATTATTCAATGTTTTCTATTTTATAAATTTAAGTCCATGTACTTAACTTTTAAGCAAATGTAATTAAGTATATCTTCATGAGTTTAAGTATAATTATCTCATAATTACGCATTTGCATTTAGGTCTAATGATAATTCTTATTATTAATTAGGTCATATAATTCACATTAAATTACATTTTGATACAAATTCAAGAACATTCTTTAAATATTTTAAAGAATTTATAAATATATAAAATACTTATATATATTTATTTCGGCCTATTTATTATCTTAAAAGTTCTAGCTTTTTTGCTAATAATATTGTTTCTCTCAAATATCTTTCACTGCCTTTGGTTATTAGTATGATCATGCCAGTTCAATATAGAATTACTATGAATTTATTTTGAATTTTTTGCATTTTAAACTATTCGAAAGTTCAATAATTATGGTTAACATCTAATAATGTGTCATAACTTCTAAACCACAATAAATTTTTACTTCATCAAACCTCATTTTAATTATACATATTATATGGATAAAATTCTTCTGTTGTTCAATCATAATTGAGTAAGGATCTATGATATGTCAAAAATTATATACTGATATAAATACGAACCATCAATTAATATGTGCTAAATTTGTTACCACAAATTCTTTCGTGTGACTTTTGTTTACTATAGTCAGTAATTTATTATTTTAGCCATTTATCAATATTCATTAAGAAATTGGAATCGAGTTTAAGTTAGCGAAAACTTTGATTCTATACATTAATTCATGTAACATTTATCAAATCTAGATATTTCTCTGAAATCTTAGTATAATTATTTTTGTAGTATATTTTGAGTTTTGAGTTGTGAAATATATAAGATAATTTTTGAAACTCTGGTTAGAGCCATTTTAGCAAAAAATTGGTCAAAATAACAGTAAAGGGCAAAACTGTTATTTTGGATGAGCGTTGATTTATCAAATGAGAGATGATTGAGTTAAGCGTTGTATTTTAGTTATTACTGAAGAAAAATATAGGTTGGATAATCTTAGAATAGTAAGAATCGCTAATTTGCAGAAAAAAATGATAATTTTGTTGAAAATGGTAAAATGGTCAATTTATCAATGTCACAAAGGTCAGATTGAAATTTAAATTTTTAATAATGTTAGAAATATTATTAGAAGTATGTAGGAAGAAATAAAATCGAATTTAGACAAGAATATCCTTAGGAAAGAGAAAAAAATGACAAAAATGATCAATTTTCTTCCCTAGGGGCAAAATGATCATTTCATAAGAAATTTTTAAATTTCGTGTCACTAAAATCTGATGGACTAAAGTGAAAGAATTTGAAAATAGCCTAGGTAGCCTCATAATTTTCTTGGAAGTCAAATGTAAGTTTTGAAAAGTTGTTGAACAAAAGTGTAATTTTTGCAAAAATGTAAAATTGGATAAAACTTTGATTTTTCAAAATTGGAGACATTCAATTCATTTTCTTCACTCTCTTCCAGTGAGGTCTCTTTCAATTCTCTTTTAAGTTTTTCAATTTTCTTAGAAAAAGTCAAAAGAAATCTTATTATCCGTTCGTTTAATTGTATTACTGCAGAAAGAAAACTTGTTCTACGCGTTGATAGATTTAATTTCTCTGTAAAATTTTTTAATTTTATTAAGTTTGAGTTTTTGGAATTGTTGAAATTTAAATAGTAATTTTATAGATTAAATGTTGTTTTAGGTATTTTTTTAGTTTGAATTTGGTGCAATAGCCATCACCTTTGAATTTGAGGTAAGCGCCCTAAACCGTAACTTTGTAATTTAGGAGTTTTGTAGAATTAATGTCTAATTTATGAAAATAAGTGTTTGGAAAGTAAATTAAAGTGAATAGAATTGTATAAATAAGAAAAAATTTAGTTTATATATAATAGAACATATTCGATCACTATTTATAAAGTACTTAAATACTTAATTTTAATGTGTTTTGATATGTTTAAATATGTATAAATGTGTTTAGGAATAGATGGAATTGGTAGTAATTGGTTTAGATGTGTAAAATGGAAGAAAAATAGAAAAAGGGTAAAATGGTCCATTTTGGGATATTGTTTATTAAGTATTAAATTATAATATTTTTGATGTGTTTATGTGTTAATAATTGTATTGGGAATAAATGAAATTGGTTGGAATTAGTTTGAATGTGTGAAATGGAAGAAAAATAGAAAAACGGCAAAATAGTCCATTTCGAATACTGTTTAGTGTTAAATTATATTAATTTATAAATATTTTAAATGGTTGATTAAATATGTGTGTATATATATAAAAAAAAATTTCATTGTTGGAGAATGGGTACGAGTATAAAATTTGGAAGTGTTTTAAATGGTTGATTAAATATGTGTGTAGATATATATATATATATATATAATTGTGAAAAGTTAACGATTAAGTATTCTTTATAGTCACTCCTTATTCCCAATATCTATCGTTTAAAAATATATTTTAAAATATCTTTCTAGCAATGTATATTTAATGTAAGAATGCCTTAATATATGTATGTGTGTGTGTGTGTGTGTGTGTGTGTGTGTGTGTGTGTATGAATTGGTTATTGTTATTATTAGAAATATTATTTTTATAATTGATTTGGTGGTACATAAATGGGCAGGTATTGAAAGGCGGTGATAGGTATACATTATTTATATTGAATAAAAATTATAAAAATATTATATATGTGATTATTAAAATTTTAATAAATTACTAAAATACCCTTGAGTAATAATAGTAAAGGGTAAATAGGTAATATGAGCATATGATGAATTGTGGAGAAATGTATAAGTAGCCAATATCCTTGAGGTACGATTTCGGAATTTTCTTGCACATCGGCAGAGCCGCTTACGACAAAATGGAATAATAATTTATTATTTACTATGGCGCTCTTTGGGACACGTGGAACCCACAATCGTCCTTGTGGTGTCCGAAGTTATATGTGAGAAACTACGGCAGTTCTCTATGGCGCCTTTGGGCATATTGAACCTATGGTAGGACGCGACAGTTTGCCATGATACCCTTAAGGGCATGTTGAACCTATGGTAGCACTATAATTGTGTCAAACTTATTTATGTATTGGTGTATAAGATAAATAATATGGTCACGATTCATAATTTGCCTAAGAATGACTGATCAAATGAAAAGAGAATAGGATAGTAGAATTAGATAGATGGAGTAGAAAGTGTACAAAGAAAAGTGGTGCTATACTATGATTATTCGTAATATTCTAATTGTATTGTTAATTGTGTAGTTAGGATAGGTTAGACCTAACCGGTTATTGTGTGACGTTGGATATACGAAATATATTGTTGTCCTGATTAGTTATTATTTGTATGGTTGGAATATTGTAATTTGTTAAATTATTTTGTTGGGTTTTATGATTTTTACTGAGTAATTTTAAATTACTCACTCCGTGGTTGAAATAATTTTCAGGTATAGTTAGTAGGGCAGTGGAATTGGGCAAACTCTCAAGACAGTGACTTATTAAGAAAATTGGGCATACTAGATTTTGACGCTGTAATAATTGTACTTTTATTATAAATCGTATTTTTGATATATTGTATATGTTATAAATAAGTATATATGATAAATATTTGCTTTGATAATAATAGAAAAAAAAATTTAGTATTTTTTTTTTATATACTTGTTTAAAAGTTATTACTATTTTTTTAAATGGGTATGGGAATCCCACAAGCCAACAGATTCTGTCTTGACCATTATCCGTTTCCAAATGTAAACAATATATGACCAAATCTATTTTATCATATAATACGTGATTAATCTCGTACTTATATGTCACACTTTAATTTATCGACTCAAGTATGTAACAATCACCACACATCCTTGAGGTACATTTATCCTTGGTATCCCACATGAATATATAAGGCTTTTGCTTTTACATATAGCCAATCCAAATAATTTATGCATGCTAAAAATGTAAAGTATATAATATATACGAATGTAATGTTTTACAAACCTATTATCTCTACAAATTCTTTCGAATCATTTTTATAAAATATTTACATACTAATGGAGAGCATTATATATTTAGAAAAAATTTCAAGAATAAAATGCAAGCTACGAACTCTATACAAGGGAATACGGAATGATGGCTTCCTTGAAGTATATTAAATCTGAAATGTTTTTAAGAAAAAGAAAATGTGAGTATACATTCAGTCAATATATATGAATAACGGTGAACTATAATTTTAATACAGGAGTAAGAGTATAAAATATATATCTATATCTATATATATATATAACAACTCATAATCAATCATTCATTCATATTTAAATATTTAAATAAGTTATCAAAAAATATTTTCATATTATATTTGTAGATAATTTAGTAAAAAAAATTTGGGTTCATTCGAAAATTTTTTCTCAAAACATTTTCTATTGCACTTTTGGTGAACATCTCTAAGCCCGTTAACCAGAATTTTTACATATTTATATATAATAAAATTGTTAATCCTATTCATTAATATTAGCTCGAATAGAGAGTGTAGTGTCAAACAGTTTGCTATCTGGTGTTCAATTTTTTATCCTTTCATAAGCAATAAAGAGGAAATAACTATTTTCATATGTTATTTCAATACTATCTTGATGTAATGCATATAATGTATATAATGTATATACTTTTACTTGATATTTATTGAGATATCTAGTCAAAATTTTATTCAAGACACTGAAACTATATCACATTCATATCACAACATGCTTAGTATCTTTATGCCAATCCGTAGAATATATCTCACAAAAATTCATACTATTTTTACAAACTTGATAGGTATTGATTCTCACCTAAGTAAATTACTTCATATTTGTCATTCTATCAATTCTAACATAAATTTTTCATACCCAAATCATATTCCAATGTAACACTAAAGTTTCACCTAAAACAATAAAATTCCTATAAGATAATTTATATTAATATAATGTTTTAATTTTTCTCTAATCATTTTTAAACATATAATATTCAATTTAAGAAAAATGTCATTATTAAATACACTGAATCAATTTATAAAATTGATATTTCCTACACCGAAATTCATTTTTGATTTTTTTTCACAATTTTAATCATTTCAGTATTCCAATAATATTTTATCTACATCACTCTTTATCCTTCCATCTTATTCACCATATTTCATATATAAATTCTCATTTGACATAAATATATAATCATCTACATATCCTTAACATAACTTAATCACCAATATAATTATCAATTCATAATTCTTTCATCATATAGGAAAAAATACACAAAAACACATACACATACACCAAAATTGGCTACCAAAATTTCCTTAACTCCATATTTATTTCACGTTTTCTACATATACATATTATTAAATTTATTCATTTTTACAAGTAAATATAAATTCATATCCATTTAAACATCAAAATCTATTTATATACACACCTTATCAAATCACTCTTTAAGATATATTCACATAAACATTAAATTTATTTGAAATCAAACTAAAACCATACACTTACATATACTAAAATTTTGGTTTCCTAGGACTTCAAGATCAACAATTTATAGTATACTTTCTATTAATTTCTAACATGATTCTAAGCATGAATAATAACCAAGACACTTACCACATGCTTTCCAAGTTTAGAATTTTTCCTCTTTGAATTTTATTTCCTTAGATTTCTCCTTCAATAAACCCTAGGTGAAAGATCAAGAAAACTTTTTGCGTAAGGCTTATTTTCCTTAATTTTTCTAAACTAATGAACCTTCCTATAACTTATTTAAAGCTAGAATTTTGGTTGTGCAAGGATGGATGTGGCAGCAAGCAGGTCAAAAGAAAAATGGTGTTTTTTGTAAAATCATAGAGAAGTGTGTCAAAACTTTATAGAATTAGGTAACTTGGGCTTAGGTTTAAACTTAAATAAATTAGGCCAAGTGAAAAAAAATGGAGAAATGGTAGCTTAAATAGTTTTGTAGAATTATGATAAATTTTGGTTTAGGTTTCATCTAGCAAATTGGGTCAAGATTTTATTTAACCCATGTAAACTTTATCTTTATCCAGAAATAAAATCTCAAAAATAATTTTAACAAAAATTTGTATTTTTAATTTTAACCTTAAAAATTTATTTACAAATTTACAAAAATAACTTTGTAAAAATTATATTATTACCTTTCTAAGGTTTTAATACTTATACAATATAAAGTATAACCTAAAATTATAAAATTTAATACTTATACACACACACACACACACACACACACACACACACACACACACACACACACAAACTATTTATTATATGCCTTAATTCGATATCAACTAAGTATGCAAATGTTTAATATAATATATATACATGTAATGCATTTAAAGAGTATTGAGAATTTAATACGATTTCTACATTATACACCATATGAAACATGTGCATTTATACCATATTCATTATGATGTCTAAGGTCAAAGCAAAGAATCACACACTAGCGCAATTATATGATAAATCAATGACTATATAATACTATGTGATTTATCATTGTGTAATCATATTTGAAAAAATAGTTCTTTAATTATTTAATCTGTACTAATATTCTAATATTATGAATGTTACGTTACTCGCACTAATTGTTAGTATATGCCTTAAATTTAATAATTTTTGAATGTTTGGCACATTTGCATTATAACATTTTAATTTATATATATCATTTAATTATTTTATTATTGTCTGTTTATATATTTAATAAATGTAATAATGCCCTTAGAATAATAAGTTTAATTAGTTAGATACTATTCTTAAATATCTCTAATTAAATATTGTTGTGAATAGGATAATAATAATGTATGGAGACTAGTATGTGTAGTGATTGATAATAATATATGTGTGTTATATTTTGATAGATCAAATTAATATATAAGTATAAATTAGTGAACTAATATATTGTACTGACCCATTATAAGAACATTACGTTAATTATTATATGAGTGTTATAAGTGATTTTCATAGTGATAATAGTACATAAAATTTATGAACTTGATATCACTATAGTTACCAATATAAAGAATAATATATTTTAATATTTTTTAATATTTTTAAATGTCATATATAATAAGATAGATTATAAAAAAAATAATCAAATATATCATAATTTACAGAGAAAGATGTGTATGAGTAAAATAAAATTTATTCCTCCTATATAATGTAAGTGATATTTTGAACCCTTCTATTAAATGAAATTTTAAAAAATGTATGGTCATACTTAAATAAGTCAATATATAACATTGATTTTATTTGATAGAATAAATCTATTTAGAATATAAAAAAATATATAAAATTGAATTATAAAAGGATGACACATTTCATGTCTCGAGTTTAATGAAGATATCTAGAATGAAGGGATTAAATTATATGGTAATATTAATTATGAATAAGGTGATGTCAAATCACTAATATTTTCATCACTTATATAGTTATGTTATGTTGGTAGATACCGTTCATTACTAGTAACACTAAAATTAAATTCTAATATTACTGTCAATGTTATAAGAATATATTGATTGCACATTAAGATTGAAAATAATATATATATATATATATATATGTAATCTTAAATAAGTTTATGATTCGTTAAATTATTTGAATATTAATTTTGACTAAACTCATTATGTAAAGATTGACCTAAATTTAGTAGTGTTTACTTTACTAAATAAATTGGACTTTATAAGAAAATTCAACCAAATAGTTTAAGTCAAAATTGAAGATCTAAAATAATAATATATAAATATGTGATATTTACATATTTAAATTTGTGCATAGGGTTTGTTTTTGCATCTTTACTCTTGAGAAAAGAAGAACATACAAAATATTACATACTTAAATCACAAGAACTAACATTTTGATTAGATTTCTAATCATGTGAATACTATAGAGATACAAAGATAATTGATTTATATTCATAGTTTGATAAAAATCATCCAATTAGAGATATGTACATATTTATTGTGTTAAAACATATACATATGATAACACTAGGATTTATCGTATGGATTTTAGAAAGCAAATTATTATTATTTTTTTTTGTAATTCTGCTGTATATTTATATACTAGTTTGCTAACAGTAGTATTAAAGCTAACTTGCAAAATAAATCTAGACATTATTCTTTGTATATGAATCCATATATATATATATATATATGTTTTGGTATGTGATTTGATTTTGGTTGGTTTAATATGGTTAAACGAACAAGGTGTTTAATGTAATTAAACAAGTAATATTTATGCATATGTGTTGTTTGAATTGTTCTAGAGAGTCTAGAGCATGAATTTTGGCGAACGCATAAGTAGGTAAATTTGTTTACCTTTTAGGGGCAAATCCTATGAATCCCTCTCATTGACTAGCCAGTGAGACCACCAATGCGTCAACATAAGGATATATTTTGAATCCTAGTTTAAGTTAAACTTATCAATATAACGTGATTATATGTTTATGAATGTATGTTTTATCGAGCATGGTACATATTTATGGCTTAAAAGACTAATGTGATTGGATTGATGAAATTGCAATTAACTGTATTTGATAAAATTATATTTTTACTTCAGGATTAGGAACATCAATGTGAAATAAGCTGCAAATATATCACATTTATTATTATTCTTTTTTTTATGTATGAGATAAATGATAAAAGAAGATATGTTTAATATATGAATGAGATGCACAATATAAGAAGACATGTTTGAAATATGTATGAGATGCATAATATAGAAAAAAATTAGTTAAATAAATATAAGGGTGAACTAATGTATGAGATGCATAATATATAATGAAATGATAAGATTGTTATCTTGATAGGATTGAAAATTTAGAGGCAATGAATTGGGTATACTTCATTAGATAGATTAGAATAAGTGTTGTTCACCCAATATTTGAGAATTGCATATGATGCAATGGCAAATATCACCTACCTAAATAACTAAATTTTGGGTAATTAGTTAAAATTAACTTAAGACGAGGTAAAATATAGATCTTGGCCCACTAGAAAATTTTAGTATAAATTTTTTTAAATTAATAGTAAGGGTTATTAATTTGAAAGAAAATAGTGAAAGTATCATTTAATTAAAATTTGATTAAATATATTATTGCATGATACTTATTTGCATATTATATTATAGATCATTATTGTGGCATAAAATGACATAAACATATTGTCATTGCAATCAGTTATTGAGAAAGACAAGTTGAATGAGACAAATTTTTTTGATTGGTATAAGAACTTGAGGATAGTCCTCAAGTAAGAAGGAAAATTTTACGTCTTGGAGCAAATCATACCTGAGTCACCTATTGCTATTGCCCCACGGACTGAGAATGATGCTTTTAAGAAGCATCAAGATGATGTTTTAGATTTCAGTTGCTTCATGTTAGTTATGATGATATCAAAGCTTTAAAAATAACATGAGAAAATGCGAGCATTTAATATGATCGAGCACCTTAAGAAACTCTATCAAGGGCAAACATGCCAGTGTAGAATGTTAGAAAGAACACTAGTTGGTACTTATATACTCAAGATAATTGGGTATATTGAAAACTTAAAAAGATTAGGTTTTCCTTTAGGCTAAGAGTTAGCCACTGATGCTATTTTGCAATCGTTGCCAGATAGATATAGTCAATTGCTAAGCATTTGACAACATGAACAAAACTGACGAAACTCTTCTTGAATTGTTAAGCATTTTACGAGCAGTTGAAGCAAATATGAAGAAGTCTAAACCCATATTAATGGTACAAAAGGGCAAAGGAAACTTTAAGGCAAAGGGTAAGAATAAAAAGAATAGTAAGAATAAAAATAATTTCAAACCCAATGCATTTACACCGAAGTTGAAAGGTAAAGTATTTAAAGAAAGGACATGCTTCTATTGTATTGAGACTGGATGTTATATGAGAAATTATAAAATGTATTTGGAGGATTTAAATAAAAAGAGAAGAGAGACTTTTACTTCAAGTATTTTTGTTATAAAAATTAATTTGTCTACTTCTACATCATCGGTATTAGATACTGGATGTGGTTTTCATATTTGTCTTAATGTACAGAATCTTAAACAAAGGAGGACATTGGCAAAGGAAAAGTGGACTTATGTGTAGGAAATAGAGCAAGATATGAAATAGTATGCATATTGAATGTCTTTGGTGAATGACTTCAATAATTTTATTTAATAATTAAATGAATTATTATGATAATTTACAAAGATAATTTATTTGTATGAATGACTAAATAAAGAAAATAATTTATATTTGTGAATAAAGAATTTTTTCTTTTATTAATAAATAACGTATATACAAGATAAAGTATATTCTTGAAGTCGATAACATGAATGACTTCTAAGGTATATCTTAATAAACAAACAAAAAAATTAAAAAAAAATGAAAAGAAAAAAAATCAAGTGACTTACGTTGAGCTTTTGTTCTTCGAGATGGGTAGCAAAGAGTTTTTCTTAGGTTTAAGCAGTCATATTTGCTTTCCTTGCTAAGACGAGATGAGATGAAATGCAAATAGACAAAAGAGAGACTAAAATCCTAAATGCTCGATTATGGATAGAGGTAATCGTTTTCCCATATTTTATATTTTTATATCGCATCACATGGACCATTTTTTTATTTTGGTTCGGGTTGAAATGTGACGAATCAATCTATCATCAAAAACTTTTTTAAAATGTTTCGAAAATAGTTGATAGAAAAACCTTCTTACCTTTAGCCAAGAAAGTTTTAACAAAAAATTCTTATCGTTGATAAGTGCAAAGGGATTTTAAAGTTTTTTGTTTTCTTATTTTTAGGGTTGTACTTTAAGACAAAATAATAAATGAAAAATTATTATCATTTGACCATATTAATATTGTAAAAAAATTAAAATAATTCTCAATTATAAAAATTTTCATTACAAAATTAAATTGTATGATCAAATTTATTGTAAAGTTTACATGTGATTCAATCTAAATCATTTTTCTAATATAATTATTTTAGGGGTTTTACATTGTTGGTGCCAAATTTTTGCTAACCAATCAATATATTTTGTCCTTTACAATTCCCAGTGCTTGGTCTTTGTTGTCGTATTGCCCTTCTTATTTTTTTCTGTAAGAAAGAATAAAGTCAAAAGGTGTTAGGGTTCTTGGCAAAAACCTCCTATACTTAAGTCAAAAAAGTGTTTGTGTTAATTATGTGAAAATTTTTAAAAATTAGTATAAGCTTACCCTCATTTTAAAGTTGAATGTACCTTTTATAGAAGTTCATGAACAGTTATTGTATTTAATATAGTTGAAGTGTTATTATTGTATAGTTATTGGATAATAATTTCACATTTAATGGATTGTCTTCACATTCAATAGGTGATTATCCCTTATTAATAACTAATTACTCTCCATGGTTATGACATTTATGACTTATTTATAGTGTTATATCGTATAGTCTATTGATACTGAGTAAATGACAATACAAGATAATTCAATAATATTGAATAACAAATAATATAAATGAGTGTGAGAAATAGATTAAACATCAAAATTTATAGTGGTTGGCACAACCTTTATTTACATTCATTCCTTCAAACTTCACTTAAAGATTTCAATATAAATAAATGTTGAAATATCAAGACTTAATTTATAATAAAGGAGATTTTTAATACTCTTTCAAATATTACAAGTGATTTACTTTTAATCACTTATCCTCACTATACTCAAGTAAAGAAAAACCTTTGAAATCCTAAAACTCAATTTATAATAGAGACGATATTTGGTACCTCTTGAACCCTTACAAGTAATTTTTCTCCCAAATCATTTAATCTGATAATGTCTAAGTGAAAAACTCACTTATTTCACTCTTTTACAAAGGATAATAAATGTGAAAATAATATTACACCTCAAAAAATTCTTCAATAACATAAAATATTATAAATAAAAGAAATAGTTATATATTATATGTTTATTGCAATTTGCAAGCTTAAATTGATTTTGGGACTTGAAAGGTATTTGCAAACACTTAAATTTTGATAGAAATATTCAAATTCTATTATCAATGCACATGATACCTATACATATAGTTAGGGTTCAAATACTAGTTGTTAGAAATATAAAAATTTAATTTTCGAGTACAAACAGTCAATTGGCTCAAATAAATAGTTGACTAATTTTTGAAAACTAAAAGCCCAAAAATGAATCTAGGCAACTAGTGGATCAACTTCTAAAAATTGATTATAGGAACTAAGAGGCCTATTTGTAAATAGGTTCTGTTTTCAAAATTTTATATTTTTGGTTCCTAAAATTTTACAAATTGATCATCGTCTAATTTTAAGAATTGTATTTAAATTTATGTTCAAAAGCTTATGCCTTGGTACATTTTGTAAGATTTGAAAGTGTGTTTTTGTATAAAATAAATAAACTTATACAACTACCACAATTACACATATACAAGCCTACAACATTATATTTTACTATTATGTCCTAAGCTTCTGGCTTGATCATTTAATTTGAGCTCTTGATGATTTTTTTTTATTTGTGCATTTTTTATTTTGAATTTTTAAGTTTTTATACTTAGCCTTTTGATTTGATTAATGTTGGATCATTTTGACAAGTGTTGTGATGTTAATGTCATGGGGCGTTGTGGCTTCTTAATATCATGTCACATGGACTCCCTCAAGTAACAAACAAATTATAAAATTTTGGTCATCCTATCTTATTGTAAATAGCTAGGTATTGAACTTTTATTGTTGCTTTCTTATTTTTTTGGTTGGGCTTATACCCTTGGGAGGTAAATTATATGTTACTAACTAAGGAAATTGTTTGCCCTTTTTTATGAAGGTCCTTACACATAAATGTGTAAGGTCTTGTTAGGAGTTCATTGTCTTCATATTTAAAAAGATCTCTCATTTTATAAATTCTTATACATTTAAGTGTAAAGTCTCGACAAGGGTTTATAGTCTTTATATTTGAAGTAGTCTCTCTTTTTTATATAAGTTCTCACACATTCAAGTAAAAAGTCCTTTACAAGAATTCATAATCATCATATTTATAGATGTTTCTCATTTTTACGTAGGTATTTAAATATTTAAGTGTAAGTTTTCTGCAATAGTTCACAATCCTCATATTTAGTGTTATATGTATGTATGTATGTATGTATGTATGTATGTATGTATGTAAGTATATAACACTAGATGAAGTCATCTATAGGACAAAATATGAAGACAATGCAAAACAAAATGAGGACAATAAGATAAAAATATGTTTGTGGGTTAATAGGCAAATTTTTGGGGACAAGAAGCTAAAATTTCGAGCATTAGAGCTCAAATTTTTGAGGAAAGGGTTCTAAAAATCCAATTTTTTCTTTTAAAGAACTAGAGCTCAAATTATTGAGGACAAGGTACTAAAAATCAAAAGAAAAAATTTTGAGGGCTAAAAGTCTAATTATTATTTATTTTTTAACACAAAGTTTATATGAGGTAAATCCTAGGTATCCTAACACTTATAAAAAATGTTTTTAAAAATGAGAGGACTATAATAGGTGGGCCTAGGTTCTTTAATGCTAGTAGAAAAAATTTGTTAAAGAGAAGAAAGCTATACATGTGAGTTCTAAATTCTTCTAATACTTGTAGAAAAATTTTTCTAAAAAGGATAGGTTAGAAAAAGTGAGCCCTAGTTCTCCTTCTATTTTTAGAAAATTTTTTTTCTTATAATAAAAAGATTGTAAAAGATGAACTTTAAATCTTTTAATATTTATAAAAAAGTTGTCTAACAAAGAGAGGACCACAAAAGGTGAGTTTCACTTAATATTTTTTTTTATATCTTGAAAGTTGTGCAACACACACTAACATTAATTGTGTTACACTTAATGTATTGTGTGTATATGTGTGTGTGTGTATTTTTTTTTTTTTTATAATCCATTATCATTTTTTTTCCACGATCATTCATTTCTAAATATTTTAAAGAGAAAAGCACTTAAATTTCCTTTCAACTTGTACTTGTGGACACCTTTAGTTGAATAATTTTTTGTGTAACTCCTTCCTTTTAAGTTATTTTCCTTTTGTTTTTCTTGGTGAGCTTCTCTTTCCTGGGGTTCTCGTAGGTAGACTTTCGTGTAGATAGATGTAAAATCTAAATTTTTCAAGAGAATTCTACTTATAATGAAGATTTTGCAAGAGTATACATTTAAGACATTGAAAATGTTAGTCTCTTAACTCAAGAAATAGTGTCAAATGGTAGAATGCTTGTGTCTCGGGTAAATACTTGTAGTAGTAGGCTTGAGGCAATCACTTTTATCTTCTAAAGACGTTGACCATCCATACTATACTATTCATTCAATTAAACGTATAAAAGGCCGTATAGAAGTAGAAATCCGAAGTATCCTACCTAATATCCCTTGAACTATAATATTTTGAATTTGTTTATTAGAGGGTTAACACTAACACCCATCCTTGATCTTATTTTTGTTTTTCAAGAGAGAGAACCTCAATAAAATCAAGATGTGACTTGTAGGTAGAGATCCACGTCATTAGTTGGAGTGAAAAATTACATCAACTATCGAACAAGCTAGATTAATTTTAATAAGTTATAATTTTATCCATAGTTGTAATCTTGAATATATTTTACCCAATAAAAATATCATAAAGTGTTGGATGTTGCCGAATAAAATATCTGATGGTCTAGTAAAACATTGATAATTTTGAATTTGCCCCCATGAAACACGTCAAATTTGCTTAACATTGTTGTGTTTACTTCATAATACATATAACATTGTTCTTCAAAAAGTAGAGTTAGTTAAAAAAATAGCTTGCATTATTATTCTTTGCCGGTTGAAGAAAATTTTTGACATTTTGAGAGAGTTTTATATTGAAATAGTTGGTTTTTTATTTAAATATAATTATATTTAAAGGTGAAAAATTATCATGTAGTCCAAAATAACTTTATAATGCTATAGGGAACAAGACTCCAAGGATCTTTAAACAAATGACGCAAAACACGTATAACATGCATGAAGAATAATAAACGAAGTCGTATTATTGTATAAATTAAACGTACCATTAAGGCAAGTTAGTGGAGTCAAAATTCACTGATTACCAAACGGATCTTAAAAGTGCTAAGAATGTTTATTTTTGAGGCGGGGACGGGAATTGGGTTTCCTTATTTTCTGTTTCTTTTTTTGTTTCCAAAATAAAATAAACTAATGATTGAGAAAACTAAATAAATACTACTAATAATAATAAACACTTTGAAACAACTATTTGAAGTTCCTACTAAACAAAGCTACAACTTTCTTAAAACAGCTGATGTAAATACAACTCAATGCCACTTATCATCGAAATCTGATACAACACAAGGTACGTGACAACTCGAAAACAAAGAAAAATTTATGAAGTCTGCAAACTCAATCTTCAACGGTAAAAGCAGGGGAAAAAAGAAGATTTCCTTGAGTGACCATTCCAGTGTAAAAAGTACACATCATTCAGAAAATACCAATCAGTTTGTTAGTTCCATGATGGCAGTAACAATATCACCATCAGCAGCTTTGAGTGCTTTCACAGCTCTTGACCTTGATACTCCAGCTTGTGTCATCACCAACTCAATATCCTTGGGCTCCACACCGGTCTCATCTACTTCTTCGTCATCTTGAGCGATGGCTGATGACTCGGGCTTTGATGTCTCATTACTCAAATTAGCAGGTGGAATCTTGAACTGCTCTGCAGCTTGAGTTTGCAGTTGTGAACTCAAATCCTCGATCTTTGCTTCCCCAAAAACAATGTATGTGTCTGATGTGGGGCTCTTGAAAACATCTGGTTTTGAGATAACGAACAAAATCTGAAAAAGCGAGAGGAAAAAAAAAAGGAAGGAATGAGGATAAGGTTTTACCATAATAAATCTAAGATTGACTTTCAAAAGGTTAGTCAAAAATTCAAATACTAACATTTTTGCTCTTTTTGACGGTAACACGACTGACTCCTGGGATTGGCTTCATCCCAAGTTTCAACATGGCCTTACGACTCTTCTTTTCACTTCTGCTCTGCTTTGACCGACCACTTGCATCTCCTTTCCCTGCCATAGTGAAGTTCAACAGTGACAATGAGTCCTACTTTCAATTTAGTTTAAGTGTTTACACTGATTATGAATATAATGTTGTTTGGCATTGATACAGCTATTGTTCAATTAGTTAGAATTTTTTACAACCATCCTTGATAATGAGAATAAATTATAAACAAGAAAAGCAACAATCTCGACCACATATTGATATATACCAGATGGTTTGCATTTACTCCCCACTAATACAAGTTGACAAATCTTTTATATGCATTTACAATACTTTTAGTTGATTGAAACATTAAGGTAACACTTGAAATCTCAATCATCATAAAACTTGTACCATCCATTGTGATTGTCATGACCCAATTCTTCAATTATCCTAAATGTGTTCTCAGAAAGATTTGTTGAGGAATTTCTTCTTTGTTTAGAACTTTCCCACAAAATGCATGTCCAATTGATTATATCTGAATGTCTAGATTGACAGCTGGACTTAACTTTCAAAGAGTTTCCACAATATCTCAAAATTTTCATCTATGCACAAACAGCCGTGCGTATTTAACAACCTTCTAAACTGACAATACCAAAACCATCTAGCAACAACCATATCTACATGCAAAGCATATGCTTATAAAAGAACAAAAATAACACAATTCTGAAAACATGTTAGTATTGAGTCCATATTTGAGTTCTGCTCTTACCTTCAGCATCCTCTTCATCCTTGTCATCATCCTCGTCCTCGTCATCCTCATTGTCCTCATCATCATCCTCAACTACCGGCTCATCAGGCTGAGGCAAATATTATGTCAACAATTACCATCAGTACTGATGTTTGTAAATCAACCAAACCATTGAAGGGGCACACTATTGAAAACTTTCGGATAGGTGAAGTCAATGCACACTTTTCAAGTTAAAATTTACATAAATATAAGCGCAATCTCATCTAGTGGTCTGTGCTAATTTTGTTATAAAGCATCAACGACTGTAATCAAGTTCAAACTTATAATAATACTATTTTCAAGTTTGGAGTTTTTTAAGAGTACATATGATTTATATGTTCGTATAAATCATATGATTTAAGTTTGAAGTTATTTGGAGTTATTTAAGATAACATTCATAATCAAGTAGGAAGGATTTGAAAAAATGGAAATTAAGAAAGGAGGAAAAACGAAAGACAAGAGAGTACAAACAGAAAATGTCCAGAAAGGATAGGAGACAGTTTATACTCTCATCCTAAAGACACAAGATAAGTGGTTAGACATTAAAAATAATCAATTCAAATCATTTTATTATTCAAAATATTTCCTTGCATTTATTTATTTTTTTAGTTATAAACTTATCCATGTGTGTCCCTTTGTCTATAATAACATAAACTTGTACAACCCAAATACCAAACCTACATCAACCAGCAGAACAACTCAGAAAATGAATCTTAATAGAAATTAGTCAAATCATTGCGGGTCCAATAAAATAATGAATTATAGCAACAACAAGATCTACTGGACTCTCAGGTATGTGTGTAACTGCTATGCTGCTTTTACTTTTTACCTACAGTTTATCAACTGCCAACCAATCATACTTGACAACTAGTGATTCTTTCTGTATAGTAGCGGTGCATCAAACCCAGTACATACACTAAATATCTAGCTGCAATCCTATTATTTAGATTTACACGAAAATTATTTATGAAAGAAAAATTGAAATGATTCTTCGCTCCCTGCAAAGAAGACGATGCAATGAATTATTGAGAGGTCCCTATTAGTTAACCCCAAAAGGGTATCAATCAAAGAAATTCAATCCACTGATCCAGATTGCAAATGCGACATAAATATCTTAAACGATCAATATAATTGATTATGAGAGATTCAAAAACAGAAAACAAATCAAAACTTAATCACGGAAGACGACAAGCAGAAAAAGCGGCTTACGTTGAGCTTTTGATCTTCGAGATGGGCAGCAAGGAGTTCTTCTTGGGACTGAGCATTCATATTTGCTTCGCTTTGCTGTTAAGAAGCGAACCAGATGCACAGAGGGAGAGGGAGGGAGCGAGCGAGAGAGAGAAAGAGCGACTAAAACCCTAAATACCCGATTGCTGACGGATCTAATCGTTTACGGGCATTTTTTTAAGTATTGGACCAATGTCTTCTTATTCAGGTTTCGTGTAGAAATATTATTTTAATATTTTTTGGATGAGAACCACTAAGTACTAATCCCACTGAGAGCCGTAGGATGATTTTACTATATTATTATTATTAAAAATTATTTAATTAATAAAATAAAAAAATATATTTATTAATAATAAATAAAAAATTTCATAAAAAATTTCATAAATTTTTTTCATTATATTAATTGAATGATAAATTTTTTTTTAATTTTTTTCATCTATTATTAATAAATATATATTTTTTTATTTTAATGATTAAATAATTTCATCACATTAGTATTATTAACATAATAGAATTGTCATATTTAATACTTTATAATACCTTCTCTATGTTTACATTAAAAAAAAAATTGAAAGAAATTCATTCAAGAGTTGCCACCGTTAGTTGATTCTCAACAAGACCTAGGTGTTGGTTGCAATGTGTTCCCAACTAAACATCTAATTAATGCATTGATGATCACGTAAAATTTGATATTGTAACATTTTATTAACCTCATATAATATACGTACTATGTATATGAATAGATTATTGACTTTTTTTCTAATAAATACTTTTAATTGCACTTCCAAATATAAAAATAGAAAGAAAAATTATGATTTTAAGAGTTATTGACATTGGAAAATTTTGTAGCCTATTTCGTCAAATGCTTGGCAAAAGAGGCAAGACACTTATAAGTCGCACAAAAGCGTGGATTGGATCAATTTACCATACTAGCTACAGTAGTTTTCAAACATGTTGATCTAACATTTATCTTATCAGCCAAGGGCCAAAGATAGATTCTCTTAAACTTCTTTCTTTAGAAATTTGGCACTCAAATATGTGAAGGGAGAAGAACCTTCTTTAAATCATTTAATAGAGTCACTCCTAACCTTTTTTTTTTTTTTTTTTTTTTTGTAAAATAGACTTCCTCAAAATATAATTTCCTAACTTACAACTTATTCAACACAGGCTCATAATCAGTTATGAAACAAATAAATTCTTAATGAAGACGAGTTAGTTTGACAACAAATGGAGATAATATCATTCAAAAGAAATAAGATTGATCCTATTTTTGGAATGTAAAGCAGTCAATTATTGGCCAAGGATTTATTCAACTAAAGAAAAGGAACAAGAGAATAAGGATCTCTCATACTTCATACTAGCTTTTACCTCAAGAAAAAAAGTTATTCACCAAAATTGATAAAAAATAAATTTGAAGAAGAATTTTAAACCAACAAATAAATTTTTTCTTGACATGAAATTTAGTTCACATGCGCTGCCATTGAACAAATTCCCTGCAACTTATCTTTAGTAAATTAACATTATGTTCCTCTAAAATTGTTATCAATTTTATGAAAACTTATCGAGTGCTTTTCTGATAATCCCTTTTCTAGTGTTTTTCTTTCCAATAAGAGCTTTCTAGAAAAGCATTAGATAAGTGATCATTTTTATCTTACAAAATAGTATTATCTATTTAAGAAAAATACATATAAAAACAAACATGAAACGAATTTTAGCTACTTGAAAGCATTTTCTCATGCCTAAATGCACAACAAACAAATTTAACATCCAAATTAACATATCTTTTGATGAGTTATGTAACCCATGCATCATTATACAAAATAATCATTCGGTGTTATGTATAAAATGTAAAGGCCTAATGCAATATAGGAATGATAAGGGGTTTTTGACCTAATTGGCCTAAACTTTAAGCTTAATTTTATCTTTGGCTCAAGTTTTTAAAGTATTATATTTTGGGTCAAATGTCTGCTTATTAGAAAAAAATGTCCTATTTGTTATTTATTGTCTCTTATACTAAATGCTCAACATTTCTTCTTGCAAAACAAACAAACTAAAGACTGTAAACACTACCAAAATCCAACTAAAACAAATCCTTGAAATTGAAGTGGGAAGAGACTGCATTTGTTTCATTGGCAAAGGAACAATGAAAATTGGTAGCGACTTAACATAGGTACGTTGTATGTATTTTCAAAAATGTATATGTTGATTGTGTGGGTTTGAGACTTCATTTGGCTAGATATCTACATTTTAGATATATTTTCTATATTTTTTTTCTGCATTTTAGCAGTTTTGTTGCATTTATGTTAAAAATTCAATTTATTTGCTTTTGTTGTTGCGTGGATGACTAAGAGGTTGTAAGAAGTTTGTCATTTCCAACATGAAATTTGTCGAAGGAAGATGAAATTTATCAAAGGAGTGTTGTTATTGTAGATACTCTCTTGATGAAAATTATTGTTCCCACGATGAATTTCATCGAAAAATAAGGAAGAAAGTAACTATTTCTTCTATGAATTTCATCACAGGAGCCATGGTTTTCATCATGGGAGTACCTTTTTAACTATACTACCACGATGAAGACCATCGCTCTTATAATAAAATTCATCGAGGGAATGGTGACCTTTTTCCTTATTCTCACGATGAAATTCATCATAATAACGATAATTTTAATCGAGAGAGCATCTATAATAATGACACTCCTTCGATGAATTTTATCTTTCTGTGATGAATTTCATCTTCTTTCGATAAATTTTTTCGCGAAAAAGATGAACTTTTTACGATTTTATTTATATTAATTTTATCCTCAAAAGGTTATTCCTACTTTTTCCTTCTAATAAGGTGTTGACTTCATTTTTCTTAGTAGACTAAACATTTGTGAAAGTGTATTTTCATTAACTACCAATTTAATATATAGTGATGTGTTTTTTTCCTATTGTATATTGAGGTTTAAATCTGTAATTTACATTTAATGTTGCCATAAATTTTTTAATGGTAAAATCACTCTTTTATAGTAACTCTTTGACTGTATTATTTGTTAAACAAGAATCATAGATACGTTAAGTAGAATGTTGAAGATAGTAGAAACAAATTTTTTTCAAGAAGTTCTGACATTATTATCACATATGTGAGCTGTTGAAAGGATTAAATAGAAGCTAACTCTAGCATAGCTTGATTCGTTTTCACAATTTGCTTTGGAAGGTTTTTAAGGGTATAAAAGTTTGGCTTCTTAAGAATATTAGTCCATAATATGCTACTAAGAAAAGTTTATGTTGTTGGGCCTGAAGTAAAGGAACAAATTTGAATTTTAGTATTTGACCAAATAATTCAATTTTCTAAGATAAAATTTTGGTTGATAACTGACTTCAATTTTGATAATTATTCAAGAGATAAGGTGATTTCTAAAAGTAAGAGAAAGAAGTATAGATTATGCAATAAGTTCTTTCTTGGGGCACTATAAATCAAATAAAATCAGCTAGATAAATTTATAAAGGAGACAGACTTTAGCACCATGGAGGATGACGATACTTTAAAGATAGCATTGGTTTACTTTATTGAGCAATTTTTGTTGAGGAAGGATAGTCGTGAAAAAGTAAATCCGTTTGTGTTACAATTGATAGATGATTTAGACGCATTCAATAGGTATCCTTAGGGCATTATATAGTGGGCTTTAACTTATAAATACCTTTATCAAGTATTAATTGGTAAGACACAAAGACTCAAGGAGTAAAGGGAAAAGAATAAAAACTATACCTGTGAGTGTTATAATTTAGAAGGTTTTCCAATTGCACTTCAGGTATATAATATTTATTTTGAAATTTAAATTTTTAAAACATATTTAAAATTTTCTAATATGGAATGTTGTCTATAGATATGGATATATGAGATTGTTCTCATATATCAGGGTAAGTATAATGACCGAACAAAAAATAAAATTCCTTGCATTTTGAATCGCAAACACCAACGAATCTGAGGCATAAGGACATTTGAAAAACATTATTTGCAACATCTAATGTAAGTCGGTCAACTTGTTTTTACATATATTTTGAATTATCTATATTTTATTATTAATATATATTGATAATAATTTTGTACATATTAAACTCTTCCACTATGCATGTTGATTCTAACTTATTCTGAGAGCCTACTAAATTATGTTCAATAATTACAATCAATTAGAATAGCATAAAGAGAGTATAAAGGACATGTACCAGTGTCCTCTTTTACTCCTCTAGACCTAAGAGTATCACTATCACCAAATCATCTCTAGTTTATATAAGATGTTTCCCTTAATTTGCAAACAGATTACCAAGGTCTCAGTATATGCATATAGATCAAGTTTTCAAGGTAATTGAGGGAATATGATTTGATATGGAAGCTTGTTTCTTTAAGCATGAAGAGTGGTTATTGAGGCACATTTCTTAAAACAACAATAGTTGTTACGAGTTGAAATGGAGGCACATTTTTCATAGCAGAAAGAGTTGTTTAAAACTAAAATGACTCTAAATAAATAAGAGATACATGCATTAAGAGAAGAGATGTAAGAATAGTTTAAATTTTTTACAAAAATGTCCGAGGTATGAAAATTTAATAGTGTTAAATTGTTTAATATATTGATGCGATTAGTCACCCACTTGCATTGACAATTTTTGTGAATATGTTAAGGCGAGGTAGATGTGGAGGACAACCATCTTTCAGATTTCATTGCAACAAGTGCAACAATAAATATCACACCTTCATTAGTAACTATAACTATTCTTGATGATTTTTTTACCCTTGACTTACAAAGTAAATATAAATGGCAATATAAGCGAGCAAGGAAATTAACAATCTTTTTGTGGATCTAAAGAATTTGAAAAAGCATAAGTTTGTTGGATCGCAGGCATAAGAGCAATTGGTGAAATTCTTACAGTGGATGAGAAGCTCTAACTCAACTCTAATAGATTTATTGAGATGTAATGCATCACCAAAGTGGTTTCTAATGTTGTTAGGAGACTACGAAAGAACTTGGTTAGAGGACGATGTAAGTTTACCCAATCAAAATTTTCTTGTTTTAAATTAATTTTATATAAATATTTAATATAGTTGTTGCTATATTATTGTTGTTTTGGATATTAGAAATGTTGTTGTTGTGATTTCAGATATTGAAAGTGTTATTGTTGTGAAGTTTGTGGACTTGTAGTGTATTATATTTAATTTTTTTGTTTGGCATATTTTGCATAAATTTATTTATAAAGTTTGTGAATGATATTGTATTGTGTGGGCAGTTTTTTTTTACTTAATTTCAGGATGAGATTGCAGTGTTTTTGAATTAGGCAGTGTTTATGTAGTTTTAGTTGTATTCCTTATTGTTGTTATGCATTATGTATTGATGTTGATGGATCATATATTGTGAACTCATTGTGACAGTTTTTTGCATTGTATTATGCATTTTTCTAGCCTAAGCACTTGTTTTTGGCATTTTCGGCATTTATTTACACATTGTTCTAATATTGTTTCACATATTTAAATATTATATACATTATTTCATGCTTTATTTAGATATTTAGACAGTGTTTATATAGTTTTAGATATTGTTGGTAGTGTTTAATGTATTTTCCTTGCATTTACCCAGTTGTTAACAATATTGACACTATTTTATGTATTATGAATTATGAATAATAATGGTTTTATGTATTTAGGCAATGTTTACAAGTATTCTACCAAACAAAACTAATTTATACATTTTTTTTTTAATTTCAATAGCATATAAATACATATTTGGACCTGTTATGGAATAGGCAACGTTAACATCTAGATATGATAATGCAGCGGTAGACTTTGGTAGATATATATGTTTTTGTAAGTGATGTGATTTACAATTATCTCAGTTAAATGATTTAATACAAATTAATAAAATTATTTTCCATACTGGCAGGGTTATTTTAAAGAAACATGACAAAAGATCTAATAAAAAAAACTACAATTATAGACACTTAGTTGGAGAAATGAAGTCACTTGGTATGTGATAAGTGAGATCCTTCCGACTAGGGAGATTGTAAAGGGCCAAAGAATTGGTGAGATCCTTTCGATTAGGGAAATCAAAAGCATTGAGTGGTTGGTGTAGTTGATTTACTTAGTCATTGGATTAACGTATACGATTCTTTTTGTTTTGCTACCCAAAACAACTTCATTGAGGGTTATCTTATATGTAAATTTGAGTTGTTGCTATCGTTGTTGAGACAGATTGAATTTTTTCGCACATAAAATAAATCTGAAAGATAATGACTTTATATTTATGACAACTTGTTTATGTGATGATGCACCATAACATGATGCACATAAGGAGGATTACGGTCTTTTTATTTGTAAATATATAGAGTACTTGTCTATGCAGCGTGTGTTTAATTTTGGGTTGGGTAATGCTAACAAATTGAGAAAGAATATGGCTCCCAATTTGTGGACTAACCAATTGTACCATTGATGCAATTTCATGCAGTTAATAAATTAGAAGCAAATATAGCATCTTTTCACAAAAATTCCTCTTTATCTTTTGTTTTTGCATTATGTTAGAGCTTATTTGACTTTTTTGCAGGTAATTAATCAATATCACTTTATGCTTTGATACTTAATGTACATTATGCTAAGTCTTTTCAATTACTTTTATAAGTAACCTGAAAGATTGAATGGATATCGTGATACAACAGCTTCTTTTACATGATTATAAGAGGTTGATAGTGCAGGAGAGAAGGCTAAGGAGCTAAAAGAAGTGAAGTTTATTTTAGTGATCATGAATTTAGATGTCAGAGATGCAGATGTGCAAAATACAAGTGTTATTGGTTACATTCAAGTTTTTCTAATAATTGTAGTAATTCGTTAGATTTATTATTTCATAAATATCCTAAATCTATGCTCTAATAGATTTTGCTTTCTTTTGAGTTTTGTTGATAAGTTTGTTGTAGAGTTAGTTACCTACATAAAAGATATTTGTGGTGTATAATTGGTTTTAGTTACAAACAATAATTATAATCCTACTTCATTGATGTTTAGCTGATCGAAACATGAACTTAATGCTTAGAAATAATTTGTGTAAAAACAAATATAACTTTATTCAATTTGAGGCAGTAGATGTATTAGCTACCTATGATATATTATTTGTTCTTTGATTTACTGATTTATCTTAATTTATAGTGAGATCTATTAGATTTGATTCTTTTTTGCCAAGATTTAGAGCTTTAGAATTCATTTGGATCATAAATTTTACATAGTGATATTTAGTATATACATGTAATCAAGAATCTTCATGATGCTACTAGTTTGGCTACATTTTCTATAATTAGTAATAAAAGAAAAAGACCTTTAAAGGTTTGAAAAGATGAAAAGAATAATGAGTTTGAATATATAAGATCTAACTTGATCTGGCTCTTATATTTTAATTATTGTACAGTTTTTCAAAAGGTTCCATACGGTCTATATAGATGCAATTTTAAACCCATTTCATATTTAAAGTAAAATGACAACATCCAAAACTTTCACAAAAAGAGTAAGCATCATAATCAAGTTGTTTGGGTTGAGTTCAAATTTTATATCATTTCATGTTCTTTTCTTAGCTTGTTTAGGAATTTAACAGATTTTGTATCATTGAAAGGCCTTTTAAGAGGAGCTTAGAATCTTATGTGTACCAACAATAAAGTGATTGTGATCTTTCTCGTCTTTCTCTTTCTGGTAGCAATGTAATAATTTTTAGTATTCTTTGCAGTTGCATAATGTACCTATGCTACCTAAGTCATGCAAGTTTCACAATACAAAAGGGAGAAATACTTTCTTCCCTGTTAAAATTTGTAGCTGTACCAATTTTTTTAAATTCATTTTTTAAATTTATATCATCAGTTTTATATATTATTCCATTGGCATTGTTTGCAATCATCTTTTGCATTAGTGTATTCCAACTGTATTCCAACTGCGTCTTTTTTATGATCAATCGATAAATTCATATTTTCTTTATTCTTTACAAGGTTGGGCATTTTTTGTAACAGATAAATTTATTAATTGAAAATTATAGTTTAATTTTACTCCTTTTTGTTGTAAAAAAGAAATTATAAATCAAAAAATAATTTTAATATGACATAACAAAGGAGACATAACAAAGGAAACATTTGCATGCAGAAGGTAATATAAATGAAAAGATAGTTGAATGACCAACACTTCAGAACATAATAAAACTAATCTCAATTTGTAAATTTTTTAATAATGCAATGTGCACAAAAATCCTGTGTAAACAAAACCTTCGTAATTAATTTGTAACGGAAAAGAATTAATTGTAAGTAATACTTAACTAGGTTACAATGAAAATGTTGACATACCATGTTTCCTTAAACAATTCAGTGGAAGGAGAAGCTGGATTGATAGGATAAGAGACAAATGCTAAATTTCTAAATATTGTATTTAAAAATAACTTTGAAAATAAAATAGTTAAATGCAAATAAAATGGATGAGAATTTTGCTCATTTAAATTTCAACCAAAAGCCATGGTTTTTCAATATGTGTAAATACAAAAATTGACAAAAACTTGAGTAGTAAAATATTTCTATAGCTGTATTATTCACAAAAGGACAACGGACAGAAAACATAAGACATTATTATAGAATCTTTATATACATCTATGTATTTTTTCAAAGTGATAAACTAGATAGAAAATAGAGAAGTTTTGTGCATTGTTTGCAAAATTAAACTTACATGGCTAAGAATCATAAACCCTAATTGATTCAATAGGAATGGTATATAACTTATAAAGTTTTATAGTTTTGAGAAAGGAATATGTATAAAAGTATATTAAATGAAAAATATAATTATCCATTACAAATTAATATCATTATGCAATATAAATATAGCATCTTAGGTTTGACATACCTTCGATAATTGAAATACAAAATAATGTATAAGTACAAATCGAAATATTATGTTAACATGCAAGGGCATTTATGTCTATTAACATTAACGTACAATATTTATGTTTTTATTGTTTACAACAAGAACATTTTCATCTAGTTACTTCTTCTTCAGCGAATGGGATTTGTTGTCCTATGCCTTTCGAATTTAGTCTACTGCATAGGTGGAAAAAGAATTAAAAATTGTATCTTATTAACAATAACTCAATTGAATTGATGTCCAACATGATTAAAAACTTCTGCATAGGCTATAGTGTAATACTTCAAACAAAGTATGTTATGTTGAAATCTAACATATCTACAAGCTACCAAGGCATGTATACAAAGAAGTTGGTCTAAGTTAAATTTTCTACATGTGTATATTTTTGCACCAAGGTAGACAATACCGTCTTTTTCCCCATCCTTTACATTGAACACAATGGTCAACTAGATAAACTGACATATTTCTTGTTACATTTATTCGTTTATTAATTTTGTCATGAGCTCACTTTGTTAAATGTGTTCGTCTCAAATGCTTTATTTTTTCTCTCATAGAACCATTTCTGTAACAAACTTTTCAAATATTCTACTAATAACATGATAGGAAGGGATTGAGCATGCCGAATGATTGTATTTAAACTTTTAGCAATGTTGGTGGTCATTATATTATACTGTAGAGTTGTAAATGTGCTCAAGCCTATTTATGATACCTACCTCCTCTTTTAAATATTTGGTTACTTCAGGATTTAGGCACTTTAATCTCAAATATTGATCATTGAAAATACTCACACGATATACCTTCACAGCCATAAAATAAGCCATTATAAATTTATCAACTTTATTTTTTCTCATTGACTTGAATTTTGATCGAATGTTTCCTACCATATGATATTGTAAACTCTATGCGTCACCTCAGGAAAGGCATTAGTTATGGCATTCTTAATTCTTGCATGTTGATTGAAAATGAAAACCAAGTCTTATACCCTTTCGATTGCTCCCCGTAGTTTATGAATAAACCATGTCCACAAGTCATCATTTTTATTATTCTTAATTCCAAAGGCCAACGGATATATCTTATCATTTTTGTCTTTGCAAGCTATCACAAATAAGGTTTTACGATATTTTTCTTTTAGAAAAATACCATCAACTGTTATCACTGGTCTAATTACGAATAAAAACTTCCTGATGCAATTATCCATTGACATAAAAAAGTACATGAAATGATTATCAACATCTTTATGTATATGTGTCACAGTGTCACTATTACAATATTCTAAAACATGACAGTATAATGATAGTATATTGTATGATTCAGCAAGAATGCTAGAAATTAATGCAAGGGCAGTTTCTTTAGCGCGCTAAACTTTGGCATACGATATCAACACACCATATTTACTCTAAATTTTCTGTTGAATATTCTTAGGTGTGTACACTCGACTACAGTTAGTAAAATTTTCTTTTATTAGCTCTCTTATAAGTCGAGAACTCGCTTGCAATGTCTATTTAATAATTCTTCCATCATACATATGTGTAAATAGTCAATTTGTCTCACATAAAAGTATGTATTTTTATGCAACAATGTTGCCTGAACTTACTACTGACATTTGTAATCCATACATTTTATTTCAATCTAATTAGTTGTGAATCTATAAATCTTAAACTAAAAAGTTCTTTCTCATTGCAAGCAAACTCAATTTTCTATGTAATTTTTCTTTTGTTTCATATAACTTTCCAATCATAATTTGACCATTATGTGTACTAGAGAAGGCATCAGTTGACAAATTAAATGTTGAAAAAATTAGACCTATGTATTGTAATAGATCATAGGCTGATGAACCCACTTCTTCGTATGTAAATGATGGCTTTGGGTTATTGGGTATTGGCTGGTCATCATTGCTAATCCTAGGTGCACAAAACGTATAATTGATATTAAGTTCTTGTTGCTCATATAATTACCCAAGATAATCATTTGTAGAGTCTTTATTATTTTGAATTGGAAAGTTTAGTACACTTACAACCATGGCAGGGGTTACTGAACTGACTTAGTTATTACATGTTGAATAAACAAACGAATTTGGACCTTACTCTACACCTATAAACTATTGTGTTGCTTGAATAGCTGGAGACTCTAGTACTTACACTACCTTTCAACTCTCTAATATAACAAATAACGACATAAATCTCCCAAATGTTGCAACATGACTATTAACATCAATAAAAAAAGTAACTTTTGTATCATTAGTTATATCACTCGATCTTGAACACCAAACAGTTGAAGGGATACAATATTTATATACGGTCTTCATTGTAATAGTAAATTCATCTAGACTTTCTTTAAAAAGAAATAGAGCTCGTGAATAAGTTCTTTATATTTTATATTCCTTTTCACAGTGAAACCACAACTGCAACCACTATTGTAAGTTTCACTACCATTCAGTAAACGTTCCTATGTTCTACCATATACAATTATCATTGAAACTTTTGTCATCTGTAAAAAATTAATAAAAAATAATTAGACAAAATGACCATATATTAATCTCTAGAAAATTCATCATTTTTTGTCAACGACCCATAATAGTAAGTCTTTTGATAATTTTCATCATTCTATGATGAAAATTATCTAATTACTTTTCATCACAAGAAGATGAAAATTATTGAGGAATTTACTATTCATTATCTTCTTTGACTCGAATTTGAATAAATCAATAACATTTTTATAGTTTTTCAAGCCTACGACAAAATGTATGTATATAAGGTAGTCTAACTAAATTTCTAACCCTTTTACATGCATATCTAAACCAAAGAGAATAAAATCACAACATAAAAATAATTGTAACACACTAAGAATAACTAATAGGTCGATGTGATCGTAATGTAGTTTTATCAGTATTAATACTTACTTTGAACTAACTTCAATAAAAACAGGTGAAGTGATCATAATACTATAAATGTATGGACTATGATATTAAAGCAAATAATTTGGATTTTAATTTTTGTTATTAATTGCTATTCACAAGGAAACATACGTTAACAATAAATAACAAGTGAAAGGTATTTTTTTCTAAAAGATTACTAATTTATCCTAATTATAAAACTCTTATAACTAAGGCTATAAGTATAATTGGGCCTTAAGATATGATTATTTGAATTAAAAATCCAATGACAAGGAAGTACTATAAGTGAAAGGGCAATCTCCATTAGCCAAGTATTCTTCAACGAAATGACAAAACCACTTTTTTCATGAACTTGTTACTAAAAGCATAAGGATGTTAAAATATTGAAGAGAAAACACAATGACATAGGTAAAACTTGTTATTAACTAGTGAAAGCTAGGCATTAAATGAAAGAAAAAAAGAACAAAGAATGGAATAATATAATCAAGTATATCGTTACCCTTTAAAAGCTGATAAAGCCTTTTGGTATAAGATTTGGCAGGAGATGCAAAAATAGGAAAAAAATTATCAAACATGGATTTGCCTTCATGATCTTGCCTTTAAATTTCCTAGTTCTTGCAAAAAAATACAAAAGGCTGAAAAGAAAAACCAACGCCATTTATTCATTAACAAGAACCCATGTAATTCATTCATTTCTTAAGGGTTTTTGATTTGGATTACCTTATTTCGTTGTTTATATTAAATTTTTATCACTCTATTTTAATAAGACAAAATCAAATAACATTAAAAAAAAGAAATATTAAGTAATTTTTTTATCAACTTGATTCTTTAACAGACATTGTTATGTGAACCTTTATTTAATTTCCTTGTTCAGCTGTGTTTTCTTTTTCATTCAAAAATCCTAGTTTCCTCCCAATTATATAAATAAATGAACAAAAACCAAAAACAACTAGGAATCCATTCTCTTTTCTACTCAAAATAAATTAAACACAGCCATTTCATCCATCCATTATATAACAATGCTTTATTTTATTTTTATTGTTTAGTTATTTTTTTTTTCTTAAGTTGCCCAAAAAAAAAAAAAAAATTCAAACACTAACGTGGCCCATGTGCAGAATTAATAAAAGAAATTAGTTATGAGACGTCGACGTAAGCAGTCGTAGAGTTAAGGTATAACATCTAGCCCATTAAAAACAAAAATTGGGCCCAAAAATTTTAAAAAATCTTACCCCATTCCTTTGTTATAAATAAGTATAGATAAGCATGGATTAAGGCATAGAAGTTTAAAGAACATTTGAGAACCCACGGGAAGAGAAAAGAAGAGAGAAAGAAAAGAAAAAGAAATGAGAGAAAAAGTATCAGAAGAGAAGAGGAAAAAGTGAGAAGAAGAGGAAAAAGAAGAAAGAGAAGAAGAAGAAGAAGAATAGGGAGAGAAATAAGGAAGTGAAGATAAGATTTCTCTTTATTATTTATTTTGGAAAGAAAATTATTTATTTTAGTATAGAAATTGTTGAAATTTGGAGAAAATAGATATATTTTTGTTTTAATAGCTTAATAGTTAAAATTATTACTATTTGAACTCCAGATTAATAGATTTTGGGTCAAAGTTGATAGTTTAATCGAAATTTTTTTTGAGAATTGTTAAAAATTAAATGAAAATTTGTAAAATTTTAATTGAGGGTGAAAATGCAAAGATTACAAAAATTTTAGGTCAAAATAAAAATTCATATAATTTTAGGATAAGATGATAAATTTTAATAATTTTAGGCCTTAGTGTAAATATTTTTGGGATAATTTTGTAATTATTCATATTATAGAATTTTTTTTTTTATAATTTATCATTATTAATAATTTTTATTTTAAAAATTTAAAATTTTAAAATTTTTATACCAAACATTAATTTAATTTTAGATTGAGAACTTATTCATATTTTATTATAAGTAATACAAGTTATTAATTCATTTTAGTAATTTGCGTTGATTTTTATAAAATGTTATTAGGTAACAATAACAAGAAGGAGGAGTGCTCGGTGAAATTTTAGAGAGAACATTTTTAGATCAATCTAAATAGGTAATTCATATATAATTGAGTATTATAATATTTTGAAAAATTGAAAAGTAGATTTTATATTAAATTTTTATGAAAAAAATTATATTTTAATGACATAAATGCTGCTCTATTATATTTTTGTATAAATTCTTTAAGAATATTAATAATGTTATTATTGTTAAATTACACTTTCAATATTTGCAATATTGTGAAATGATATGACATAAATTATTTTGTTATTATTATGTGTGATTGGATAATGAAACAGTGTATGGCCTTTTGTTTAGCATTGGTAACTATGAACTTGATTTCAGTTCCGTGATAAAAACTTGTAAACTTAAAATCATGGGTAGTAGTACCTAAATATAGAACTCTTAAAGTACGTAGGCTACACATTTCTAGGACAGTAATTTTTAGGAATAGTACCATAAAATTATGCATTATACATAAGTGATGACTAAATTATATTATTGTTGTATTATAATTATTTATACTTATTTACGTTTATTTATGACTTGATTTATTTAGAAGCATAATTATTGTTAAATTTATTTAAAAAATCCTAATTATATGTGAATATCTATGAGATTTTGGCTCATACTTTATTTTTCATATTTTTTGGAGCGTCAAAAGGTAGGTGAACCTGAAGGAACCTTATTCGTTTTGCTAGTTATATATTAGAGAGATATTTTACTATATATATAATATATGTTTAAATGTTATAAACAAATTGAAGTTAGTACTTATTTAGTTAAATAAATGTATTAAGTTTTGATATGATAAATATTGTTGCGGTAGTATTTTAAAATTTCAAAAAAAGTATTGGAAGTGTTATAGAATTTTAATACTTACAAGTTTACATTGGTAATGCCCATGTATAGGACAAATTTTATTAAAATGCCCATAACCATATTCTTTTACTTTAAATTATTTCTTTAAATTTTAATTCACAAACTCTAGTTTAGGGAGCATGACAACTTGGTATCATAGCTTAGACTATAGATCTTATAGACATTTTAATATAGTTAGATAATAATTGTATTACTTTGAACTTTCAGTTGCTATTTTTGTGTTTTATAAACTTATATCTTACGATATTATTTTATTATTTGGTTTTGTAGCATGGCTAGGACTAAGTACGATAGGTGGACGACTTTGGATCGAACAAAGTAGTGTATATTAGGCAAAGTTCTTGTTAAATACCTTTAAAAATTACGAGTAGACTAAATTACAGCAAAAATGTGCGCGAGGTATAGATATTGAAGTTAAGAGTGTATGGTAGATGAGTGAAAAAAAATAAACTTGTGATTCGACGCTTATTCTACACCAGGAGATACCTTAGTGCCTTTAATACAGTAAAAAGATGGCTAAGAAAATTGACTAAGAGTTCGCTAGGAGAGACGAGTGAGAGGACACTAATGACATTAGGCCCGTTTCCTTTTAAGATGATAAAATCTTTCGAATCGCTAGTAATAGATAGAGATATTAAAGATTAGTAGAGTACGAGACCAAAACTTACAAGGACGTTTTACCTATGATTTTGTATCACTTTATAGTTATGACTTTAGCTACTTGTAGTTTTTAGGTATGCTTTATTTAATTTTATTTATATCATAAACTTTTGTAGTTTATGTAAAAATATATCTATGTATATGTACAATAGTTTTGTAGTAACATGTTTTGTTATAATATAATATTGTATTTATTTTGTTATTATGATTTAACCATTATGAATTATATCATGTATTTCAATATGTCTAATGATAATAAAAAAGTTGTGTCATCCTATTTGCAAGGAAGAGGTAAGTTCGAAGAATTTTCTTTAGACTATGTAAGAATTTGTTAGTGTAATTTGTGATTTTGCAAATAGCAGGTCATTTAATCATAGTGGAAGTACTGAAGTTAACAGCATGTCAGCATTGAATGAGTTTAGAAAATCAAATCTATCAATTTTTAATGAAAAAACTAACTCGTTGGTTGTTGAGGAATGTGTTAGACAAATTGAGCGTATTTTTGATAAGTTGCAATTACTTAAAGAAATTTGGGTTAAACTTGCAACTTTTTTATTTGTTGAAGATGAAAATCATTGGTGGAATGCCATGAAAATTTTCTAGGTAAGATGAAGAATGGACTTAGGAGGCTTTCAAAAAAGTTTTTTAAGTAAATATTTTTCTAAGGTGTTCCATGATGCTATGTTGGACTAGTTTATACATCTAATTCAAGATAACATGTTAGTGTCGCAGTATGAAGCTAAATTTGAAGTCAAATTTAAAGTCTTGAGTCATTCTGCTACTCCTCTTATTTTAAATAAGAAGGATCAAATTAAGAGATTTGTGAAAGGGTTAAAGCCATCACTTAAATATGCATTAATAACGTTAAACCTTAAAGAATATCCCAAGGTGGTGAATTGTACCCTAATGATTGAATAAGATAGGGAGAAAGTGAAGCAAAGTGCAAGCGAGTCCAAAAAAAAAAGTTATGAACATGAATCATCAAGATTGGACAAGAAAAGGCAAATGAAGGGCCAATCCACATTTCAAAACAATAAAATTTTTTGTCTAACTACAGGAGTTTACTTTGAGTATGGGCAATCTGGGCACTACAAGAATTCGTGTCCACGTTTAAGGCGAACTCAAAGTCAAGTGACTAATTCTGATAGAAGGAATACTCAGAATGTATCATAACAATCTCAACAAAGTAGATAGCCGTACTAGGGACAAAATGAGCAATCATGTTAGAAATCTCAACAATCACAGAGTTGTAGGAGACCAAAAACTCAAGGTAGGACTTTTGCACTTACGCAAAAAATGGACAGGTCAGACCATACATTAGTAGAAAGTACATTTCTTTTGTTCAATACTAGAATTAAAGTTTTGTTTGATTCTGGTGCTATTTATTCTTTCATATCTTTAGATTTAACATCTTCTTTGAGTTTAGAAACTGAACCTTTAGAATCCAAACTGTTAGTTGAAATGCCTATTGAGCGTAATATGAATCTTGATAGCATATGATAGAATTGTGAAATTAATGTAGGGAGTCACAAAATATCTTTCGAATTAGTAGTGATGGGAATGGTGAATTATGATGTAATCATTGGAATGAATTGGTTATTATTTTTGAGTGCATCTATAGACTGTTAGAAAAAGAGAGTAACTATTACTCTTCTTTGTGGTCATAAATTTTATATTTTTGGGATTGTAAATAGTAACCAACATTGTGCTTATATTGAATATAAAGAGCATAAAGATTATCTGGAATGGATAGCTAATTTATGTTATCAAGAGAGTAATAAGATAAAAACACGACCCATTTCAGTAATTGATGAATTTTCTAGTATTTTTTTATGATTTACCTGATTTGTCATCAAAAAGAGAAATAGATTTTGTTATTAAGACGTACCGTAGAACTTTTCCTATTTTAATAGCTTTTTATAGAATAGTTTAGCAGAATTGAAAGAGTTGAAAGAGCAGTTGTAAAAAATGCTGAATAAAGGGTTAATAAAATCTAGTACCTCTCCTTAAGGTGCATTAATTTTATTTGCCAAGAAGAAGGATGGTAGCCTAAGATTATGTATGAACTATAGACAATTGAATCAGATGGCAGTAAAGAATAAATATTTGTTACCTAAAATTGATGACCTATTTAATCAGCTGCGTGATTTTAAATATTTTTCAATGATCGATCTTTGATCAGACTATCATCAGTTAAGGATTATATGATATTCATATATAGGTAAATCCTAATCTTTATTATCTCTTATCCCTGAAAATATTTTATAAAATTATTGGAAGGAGATCGGGTAAAAATTGTGTAGATATGTCATTTTGTCGAGTAGGGGTAAAATAGTCTTTTTATCTAAAATTGAAGTTAAAGTGAGTTTTGATCATATAAAAAGTCTTAGAACCACATAAAAAATCTTAAAATTTCATAAATATCTTGTTGGTAAGCTTAATTTTAATTCGAGACACGGTTAGTATATTTTTACAAAGTCGAAAACAGAAAGGGTAAAATTATTATTTTGATAAAGTTTTTATTGACTAACCTAGATGTTGAGGATATAAATTAGTATGATAGAGTGTGTTAGAAGTAAAGATAGATTTTATAATCCTAAGAATGCCAAAATTACTATTTTAGACAAAAAAGGATAATTTTACTAAAAATGGCAAAATGGTCATTACGTCAGGGGTTGGAAGGACTCTGCCAGATTTCGATCACCCAGAACTATTGTAAATATTATAAATAAGATGTAGGAAAAGCATAATTGAATTAGGATATGAATTTCTTTAGAAAGGATGAAATAAGATTAAAATGATCAATTTTTTTTATTAGGGGTAAAATAGTCTTTTCACAATAATTTAAAAAAAAAGTGATAATTAAAACTGATGGACTAAAGTGAAAGAATATAAAAATAGTTTGAGTAGTCTTATAATTTTCTTAGAAATAAAATACAAACTTTAAAAAGTTATTAGGTAAGAGTATAATTTTTTAAAAATATGAATTTGGATAAGATTGTTTGACTTTTCAAAATTGACGGAAATCAACTTCTTTTTTCTCTCTTGTCGTGAGTTACTTTTTTCTTTTTCTTGCAATTTTTCGAAAAAAAATCAAGTAAAATCTCACAATCCGTCTGATTAAACGCGTTACCGCAGAAAAAAAAAAATTGTTTTACGTATTGATAGTTTTAATTTGACGGTAAAAATTCTTGATTTCACTAAGTTTCAATTTATGGATTAGTTGAAAAGCGATTTTGATGGTGGTTTTGTGGTTTTACGGTATTATGAGGTTTACTTAAGCATTTGGCGTATTTTGAAGGTAAAGAAATATAATTTTCTTTTATAAAATTTGTTATTGGTGGTTGATTTATGTAGGATGAATTTGAGGATGGTGTTTAGATGAGATAGGGTATAGGATAATGTGTAAAATGAAAAGAAAATTAGAAAGAGGGGCAACATAATAAATTTGAGTACTATTTATTAAGCCTCTAAATGATGAATTTTAATGTGTTATGGTATGTTTTAATGTGTATAGGTGTATGAGGGAGCGAATGAAATTAGTAGAAATTGATTTGAATTATTAAAATGGAAGAAAATGAAAAAATAATAGAATGAAAATTTTAATTACTATTTGATGATCATAATTATTATTTTTACAGTATATTTATCTATTAAAAATTTGATATGAAACATTGAAAATAGTACATTTGAGTTAGATAGACAAAATAAGAAAAAATAAAGGAAGGGTAAAATGATAATTTTGATTATTATTGTGGAGATTTCGAAGTGTTTTGATATGTTATGTTTATATATATATATATATATAAAATGCTTTATATGGTTGTTGGAATAGAGAAAGAAATTGTTATTATGGCCGTATGATTGGAGCGTGATTAACAGAATTTAGAATAAGTTATAGTATTACTAACGTTGTATGTTAGTTGTTATAATAATTATAATTATTATGTAAATTTTCTTTATTAGTAAATGATGCGTTGACGTCGTTATCCATTGATGTTGGATAGTTATGCGATATGTTTATCGTGATGGTGAAAATTGTAATTGTGATGAATAAATCTCAATGAATTTGGTAGGCTAGATATTTGTGAATGTATGTGATTATGGAAGTGTTATAAATTTTTAGTTAAGTATCACTATTTGCAAGTGCATTATACATTCATTATATGAACGAATTTCATATGTGCATGAAAATCGAGATGTGGATACTATTTATCATTTTAGTATGTATAAGTGTGCATATGTGGTATTTATTGTGCATGGTTTGAGTGTACAATAGTTTTCAAAAAATGAATGTATGACTTTGAGTCATATGGTATTAATTGTATGGCTACATTAATTATGGATCCGAATATTCAGATACCTTTTACACCTGCTGGTTTAGTTATAACCAGATTATATGATCGATCATATATAAAATATACGTTCAGCCCGATAAACGAGTGATATGAATAGATGAAGGTTAGACGGATTTACTTTGTGGTCACGATCCATTACTGTGTTAGCATGACCGGTCGTATATTTATCGGTAATTTGTTAAAAATATCATGTGATATTGATTTCGAAATGTATGTAGACTTATTTGCATTTCATACAGTATTATGTGGATAGTGATACAGAGTATATGGTCGAAGTGTATTTATATCGTTAGATTATGTTAAGGCAATACGTGTTTAATAACCTTTACACCATCAGTATCGTATAGCATATATGGTAAAAAAATAAATTCTGTATTAGAATATTATATTTTTTTACTAAGTTGTTTCGCTCACCCTTTGTAGATTGTAATTTTTATAGGTAATGTAACGCCATAAGATATGGATGCGAACTCTTCGAGGCGTCAATAGGGCTAATAGCTCGATGATGAGAGTATTTTTGATGTTAATGCATAATTATGCATGTATGTGTGTGTGTTGGTACAATGAACTTGTATTTTTAGATTACATACTATGGACTATATGTGTAACCATGATATTATATATATCCAGCTTCCGTATATATATGTATCAATTATTTTGGCTATAAATATGTTCCTTGATTTAAATTAAATTTAGATTTTTTCCTAATACTTGACCCATAATATATATATATATATATATGATTATTATTTTTAGATAGGGTGCGTACTACCAAGTGGCATACTATATCTTAAAGATGATTGTGTGTACATACATCAGTACTAAGGACAGTACTTAATATATGCATTGGGTGAAAATATTAGTATGAACATAATTAATAGTATACTCATGTAGTATGTGACTACATAATTAGATGTAAATGTGTGCGTGTGTGTAAAAGTATACTACATCGGTGTATCGTTGAATTATCCATTATATCAATGCATAGCCTCTGGTACGCATTCTATCAATATTGTTGAATATTTTATTTAAAATAAATTATATTTTAATTAATGGTTATGTGTGAACATATATATTTTTATGTTTAAAAAAAAATTAGATTTTATCTTATATAGTTGATTTTAAATATAAGAGTGTTACAAATTAGAGATGAAGAATTTCCAAAAATTATCTTTTGTACAAGATATGGGTACTTTAAATTTGTGGCGATGTCATTTGGGTTAACAAATACACATGCAGTATTCATGAACTTGATGCACCAAATTTTTTACTCATATCTTGATAAATTCGTAATAGTGTTTATAGATGATATTTTGATATACTCAAAAACATCATAAGAGTATGAACAATACTTGAGAATTTATTTACAAGTGTTAAGGGAGTATCGATATATGCTAAACGAAATAAATGCGGGTTTTGGATTACTAAAGTAAAATTTGTAAAACATATAATGTTTGAAGGAGGTATTTTAATTGATCTTATTCAAGTGAAAACAGTGCAAAATTGAAATAGACCAAAAAATGTGACTGAGATAAAAAGTTTTCTTGGATTGACAATATATTATCATAGATTTGTAAAACATTTTTTTGAAATCGCTACATCATTGATACGGTTAATAAGGAAAGTAATGAAATTTGAATGGTAAAATATATGTAAAGAATCTCTTAGCATCAAGTATTTTTGGTTGCACAAAAGCTGACCTTTTTAACTGTATCTCTTCGTTTAGAGATAAAGTACTAACATTGCCTTTTTCTCTAATGAGAAGCTAAATTACTAACAAACAAATAAGATAATTGATAATTAATTAAATTAATTAATAATATTATTTTATATATAAATTAAAAACTTTTCATATATTATTACCTCATTCCACTATATATTATAGTTAATTATGCGTAACGGGAGTAAATTATTATGTGTGCATGTGTTTGAATATTTATCTTTTATTTTTAGTTTATTAATATTAATAATTAGATGTCTATGGAAATCTTACTTAAAATTAATTTGATTATGAAATAGTTGAAATGTCTACATCCAATAGATAATGTCTACGCGAAATGGAATCAGCCCATGTAGAATTAAATTTATCTAAACTAATAAATGATATAATAATTATTTATTTGAAGTATGGATAATTTTTTGATATCTTCCTTAAAAGTTGAAAATTTTATATTTCAACTAAAGATTTGTCCTTAATCACACCTACCCTCCTTCGCCTAATGGTAAAAAATTGGTTGATTATTAAATTCAACGTTAAATTTATGAAATTATCGAAATATTCTTAAAAAATTTTTAAAAAAATTAAAAATTTCCTAATTCTTGGCCTTTTCTACTCTAACTCCCTTCTAACTAATATTTGTAGTTTACTCAAATTTCAGGGCTAAATTTAAAAGATGACGTAAGCATATAAAGGATAACGGGGTCCACAAAAGTAATATAAAAGGAAATGAAAGTTGTTCCACTGCCTGAGTCAGATCAGCTATGTATTTCCTTTTTTAATTTCCTCTTACGTGAAAGGAATGCAAAGACAAAACCGGAGACACTCACAAATCATCCATCGGTTATACATATGCGCCGTTTGTCATATTTGGTGTGTATAAATACATAGCCAGCCTCCAATACTGATTCCAAAGCGCCAGTCAACGCCACACCTACCCAACCCAACCCAACCCAACCGTTCAGTCTCTCTTTCTCATCTAAACAGCCGAAACAAAACTCGTAACTGATTCATTCAGGTATTAACTTTTTGTCTTTCATCTTCATTTTATATCCTTACTTCACAGCTCAGTCTCTCTTTCTCATCTTAACAACATAACGCAAACTTGGTTGTTTGTAATTCATTCATTCAGGTATTAACTTTCTGTCTTTTATCTTCGTTTTATATCCTCACTTTTTCTGTTATAATTTAGTATTTTTTTTCGTGTTTTGTATGGTGTACTAATCATGATTGTACATAATTCTATCTGGGTTTGTTCCAGTAATGGTACTTTTACCGCATTCTGTTAAATGCTTGCTAGTTCTTTTATCTGGGTTTGTTTCACTGATCGTGTTGATGTTCTGATCATTGAAATAGATTAGATATGGTCATTTGCAGTTTGCACCCACGTTTAAGATGTCTGTTAGCGATAGCAATTAGTTTTGCACTTTCTTTTTCTCTTTCTTGCTTTTGAATAAGTACAGTAACTTGTCTTATTGAGTTCAGATGGTGATGACAATAAGTCTTGTTGTTTCTATTTTTAGTCATAACAGTTTGTCTGACAGAACACAGTGCTGTTTATGCTTTATCTTCTTTTCCTGTTAAGTGATCAGAATGTAACTGAATTGGCAGCTTTGTCATGATTTATTAGGCTGTGAAGAGATTGGAATTGGAATTGGATGTGGTGAGTGAGCAATGGCTTTATGCAAGGCCCCTTGCAGTGTTATTCTGCTCTGTTTCTTCACTGGAACTTGTTCTTTCTATCAATGTTTTGCTGCTGATGAAGTTGAGGCAAACCAGACGACAAGGCTATTTGTAGATGCTTCTCAAGGTCGGCCAATACCTCAAACACTATTTGGGATTTTCTTTGAGGTTAGTTATTGTTAACTTGTTATTGTTGAATAAAATTTTTAAGTGCAGTTTGTTTTCATTTGGTTGCGGAAATTGTACTATTTTATTTTCTCAGCTACTTATGGTCATTTTGATTGTGTTTTATGTTCTCTCTCTTTTATCTTATTCATGCTAGCAAACATAAAACTTGAACATTTAGATACATACCATTTGGTATATGTATATACACACTGAGTTATACAATTAAAAAAAAATTTGACCCTTTGGAACATATCATATCTTGAGTGGTTGAATGAACTATGGCCCATTTATGCTTGGTTTGACGTTATTATGTTGCAAAAAGTTAGTTTTGTCTGTTGTAATGTAGTTGATTGTTTCATACTCGTTTCTATTTATTTGATATGCTGTTAGTTGCAGAGTTAACATCATCTGGATTTCATTTTTTTCTTTCTCTAATCTTTTTTCTTTCTGCAGGAGATCAACCATGCCGGTGCTGGTGGACTGTGGGCAGAGCTTGTGAGCAACAGAGGTCATTTTGAAACCTACAAATTTTTGGAAATTAGTGAAATACATATTCTATTTTAGTTTAGGATATTTGACTGCTTAATTTACATATTGATTGACAGTTTTGGGAGCATAAAAAAGGATTCTGGGTGGGGCATAGTAGGGAGGTCATTACATTGTAGCATTTAATATTTATGTTAATTACCTGAATATATAATGCAGATTTGAGAGACATACCTGTAAACCGAAATGTTTGTTCAATGGTCTGCCTTAATGATTTACCTGTTTCAAATCTGTCTTTTGGTCCAAAATAATATCATTATGTGAATCATAGCACCTTGATATTCTTGGTGATGTCTGTTATTGCAGTTGTTGATTGAGGGAGGGGCTCATTTCACTTAAGTGTTAATATATCAACCATGCTCATTAAGCCATTTATTATCGTTTTTATAATAGTTTCCTTATTATTTGTATCTGAGGCATTTCCTATTTCAGGTTTCGAAGCTGGGGGCCAAAACACTCCCTCAAATATTGATCCTTGGTCTGTCCTTGGGCACGAGTCATTGTTGATTGTATCAACAGACCGCTCATCATGCTTTGATCGTAACAAGATTGCCCTTCGAATGGACGTGCTTTGTGACAGCCACGGCACTAATATCTGTCCAGCTGGGGGAGTTGGAGTGTATAACCCAGGATTCTGGGGCATGGTGAGAATTAACTGGAACCTGAGTAAGAATAATACTGTTGTTTTACTTCTTTCCCTCTGCCCCATGTGATTGGGCTGGATTACATAAATGAGGATCTAATTCCACAGGAAACAAGATTGCCAAATTCCTTTCCTGTTAACTTCTTGAAAGTTCTATATGTTTCTTTCTTATTTGTTGCAAGCTGAATTCCTTACTTTAATCTTCCTCCAGAATATCAAACATGGGAAGACCTACAAAGTGGTATTTTTTATCCGTTCACTGGGATCAGTAGATCTATCTGTGTCACTGACAAGCTCAAATGGGTTACACACACTGGCTACTGCTAAATTTATGTAAACGCCATCTAGTTTTTTCCTCCAATTTTTTAGATATCTGTAATTGACAGGTTTTTGCTAACCATTCTTTTATATCAGTAAGCCTTGAGAGTATATTTTATTTTCCTAGCAGAGCTTCTACTTCTGATGCTTCAAACTGGATAAGAGTGGAAACTTTGTTGGAAGCCAAAGCAACAAATCATAATGCAAGACTTCAATTGACAACTTCTAGAAAAGGTGTTTTATGGTTTGATCAAGTTTCTGCTATGCCACTGGACACATACAAGGTAACTAGTTCACTAATTTACTCTTCATTACTCATCTGTCTCATACTCAAAACAATGTCATAGTTGTACAGAGGTATTAGGTGGGACTGGTGATGTTTCATATGCTCAATTATACACCTGGTGTGCTCTCAAAAGTGACAGGCTCTAAGCTTTCATTTGAGGGGTTTTTTTTTTTATTTTTTTATTTATTTTTTTTATTTTTTATAGTGAGAGTGACTGCAAAATCTTTTTATAAAGATGGCAAAAGTCTACTAGATAATTAGTTTATGATAGGGCATTGTGTGTTGCTTTAGAGAGTGCATGGAAAATCTATAGTTCCCATCTAATTCCATGAGGGGCCTATGTAAATTTCAAGTCAGCCATCCTTCACTACAATTCCCACACTGTATTATCCATTGGCTTTAATTCGTGATATCTAACACATTAAACTCTGTTAATTCCTTAAGAGATGAAAGAAATGACTATCCAGTTCTCTCTGCTTTTGTGTCTTGACGGTAATGATTTTCTCTTATTTTTTCTTCTTGAATCTATTTTGTGTAGTTAGAGAATTTATAGATTAATTCACTGATAAAATTTTAAGATAGAAGAAATAGAGTTACAATGAAAGTGAAACTTTTAGTACTTTCTGAATTTAAAATCCCTAAATTAATAGTGATACTCAACGAGACTGTTAGGTAAGCTCTTTCTGCCTTCTCCTTTTAACCTAATTGCAGCCATTTCAAAGAGAAATTTTATTACCTTGCTCAAATATATATTCAGGACTTCATTGTGATAAAGTGTGCAAAGGATAATTGAATTATTTAAAAAATAATTTGTAAAGAATTTGTGACTCCGTTATTACAATGACTTAGTAGGACAGAAGAAAAATGTGTATATAAAGCAGAAGTATAAGCAATTGCTGGTCACTTCAGGATCTGAATCATATTTCTTAGAAGTGGAACTAACTTGGTGGAAGTTAAAAATCAAAATTTAGAAACTCAGGCATACAAGAGTTTCTTGGTCGAAATTTTTCGCCCTTTCTGGCATTCTTTGGATGATGATGATGGTCAGTTAATTAAGGATTTTCTAGATTGAAAGGGTATCTAGGAAAATGAGGTACCATTTGATAAAGAGCAACATGCTGGTAGTCATGTCAAGATGGAGGTGCTGAGGAAATATATATTAATTTTTCTTCTGGTTAACTGTTTCCAATCAATTCTCTCATATTTTCTTTAGTTGCATTTTTATGTTAAGATTTTAGGCTTGAGGGTTTTTTTTTTTTTTTTTATGTTATTATTGATTAAATATGGGTTGACTTAGTATGATGTAATAGTCTTTCTGAAGCTTTATCTTGGCACAGGGACATGGTTTCAGAAGTGAGCTCTTACAAATGCTTGCCGATATTAAACCACGATTTGTTAGGTTTCCAGGTATATAAGAATTTCTTTAGTTTAAAAAATTTCAGCCCAGGTACGATTTTTTTATAAAGAATTAAAATATTAGAAAATTTTGGATTCCCTTGCAAAGGTTTTGTTGATGCAATTTGGCTATGTGTCTGCTTAAATTAAGTGCGGTAAGACCTCCATAAATTTGTAACCATAAGAGAAATCTACTAATATATAAATAAACTAGTAAATTATTAATTGATCGAGGTGTCCGTAACTAGTCAATTTACCCTGATCATTTATAGGCCATAAACATGTATCTTTAGCATGAGTTTTAATTGTTCTTTTCCCCAGACTCAAATTACCCTCCCCCTCTTTCCCATGTTATGTTATAGATCCACTTGTTTTAAAACTAAATTAATGTTTACACAACTGATACCATAAGGAAATAATCAAACTGTATCTTCATTGCAGTTGCAACCAGAAAAATATATTTTTTGATAGATTAAATATTCTGTCAAGTGCAAAAATGTCAAGGTTCTAATGTATTATTGTCGGTATTTGGCATCTGATATCCCATGTTTAGGTACATTTGGCCCAAATATTGGGAACCAAAAGTAAATTTTTGGACTCTCTAAAATTCAGTACATTTGTTATTAGATTGTTTCTATCCAATCTCAGCTCCTTCCCTATTTTTATTTTCCTCTGTGCATAGGCACAGTATTTTTTTTTCTTTCCTCTGGAATTGTCAGAAACACCAACCTGAATAATGTAGTATTTCCAATTGTATTGTTAGGTGGCTGTTTTGTGGAAGGCACATGGTTAAGAAATGCGTTTCGGTGGAAAGAAACCATTGGACCCTGGGAAGAAAGGCCTGGCCACTTTGGTGATGTTTGGGAATACTGGACAGACGACGGACTTGGCTATTTTGAGTTTCTACTAGTAGGTATCCCACCCTTTTCATAGATGAAGTTTTGTTGAGTTTCTAAGACCTCGATGACTTTCATTATATGTTGCTTCAGCAGATAATAAGACAAATTTACTTGTTTAAGCAGCTAGCAGAAGACCTTGGTTCGCTGCCAATTTGGGTATTTAACAATGGTACTAAGCACCTGCTTGATTTGTAGGCTGCCTTTTTGCCTTTTTAACCTTAAATCAGTTGGCCTGTGTGGTTGATTTATCTATTTTTCCTTGTGTTTTGGTTTATAACAGGAATCAGCCATAATGATCAAGTTGATACTTCTGCTGTTTCTCCTTTTGTGCAAGTATGCTGTACATGTTGGCTTGACGATTGGTTCAGAAAAAAAAATATCTTCTAATTTGAAATACAACAAAAGTAATTAAAGAACTGATTGCACATTAGTTTTGTGAGTATATGATAGCAAAACGTAATCAAAATCTTGTTTGTTGACCTCACACTAGATGATCAACCAATGAACTTTCAGTGTCATTGTTCATTTCTGACAAGATACAAACTAAATGGATTTATGATATCTCTTCTGGCCGCGGTTTGGTGTAGGTTTAGAAGTAGGATATAGTGTGTAGCATTCATCTGTTATTATATAATCCAAGATTCATACTTTTGCCATTTAGGTTTCTGATATATTTATAATACCGTATACATTTCAAAAACTACATCCTACGAGGAGCCTTTTTTACCAGAACAGAGATCTACAAGATGAGGAAAAGTCACAATTTGGAGACTACTGATCTGAAAGTAGAGTTAGTTTGACTTAATAAAAACAATTCTCTTCTTTGCTTCACTTGCATGTGCACTTTTATTACTTAATGTGGATATTGGAAAATCATGACTAGATGTACCCATAATGTTTCTAGTTGGATGTTAGGACCGGTAAATCTCCTTTATGCTAATGTTTCAGGAAAGATGGTGTAAGATACTAATTAGTCATTTTTCTTCTCCCATACACTACCAGATGTTAACTAATCACTTCTGAATTTTAATGTAATATAGTTACTTGATTCTAAAAGCACCTGTCATTTGGTATAACGTAATTTTTGTCCAGAGAAACTTAACCTCAAATACTGTTGCTAAAGGTGGAATAAATTGTTTGGTTAGAGGGACCTTTCAATTTCATGATAATGTTTATTTTAATTGCAGGAAGCCCTTGATGGTATTGAATTTGCAAGAGGTGATCCCTACTCTAAATGGGGTTCTGTACGAGCTGCAATGGGACATCCTGAACCTTTTGACTTGAGATATGTTGCCATTGGGAATGAAGATTGTGAGAAAAAGAATTACAAAGGTCTGCATACTTTCTAATTCGTTTCTTTTGTTTGGATCAAATAACCATACATATCTAATAATAGTAAAGTAAGATATGCATCCCGAGTATATTAATGGTAATTAATTGGTTTAATTCGTGAAAAATGAATCTTTTAACGCATTATTGCTAGGTGTGATCAATATGAACTTTTTTGCTAGTATCAATAGATCTCTCCTTATATATCTATAATGAATTGTATTTTTCTTGAATGACAAGGAATGAAGAGAGGAAGAACCTATGATATACTGCAAAAATCAAATTTATAATTTGCAGTTAAGGGTTTTCTCCCTTCTACAGTTTGTATGCTCATCCATCATGAGATTTTTGTCAAGTAATTTTACTTTTTTAAAAAATATTTCTGCTGCTACAGTTGCAGTAGAAAAGAGACCCCAAAAAAAAGGAACAAAGCACCTATTTAATATATTTGGTTGACATTCTATAGAAGTTCCTAAATGCATTTTATAAAGAGAGAAAAAGAAAAGTATTTATTATACGCCGTTAGAATTTTACAGTTAAGATAAACATGCCTTGGATACTTATTGCAACATAAGATAATGCAGGGAAGGAAAGTGGGGTAAGAGGTATAAACTAAATGACGCTGATGTATGTGTTCTCTCTCTCTCTCTCTCTTTCTTTTTTGGGATCTTATAACTTGATTGATGGTATGTTCTCTTAGTTGTTTGGGAAATAGTTATTAAGTTGAAGTTCTTGATCTTTATCATGTTGTATATTTTAAATGATCTTTTGTGGTTTCCAGGATTATTTGCCAATGATGCAGTTGATGATTTTTAGAATAGTGCTATGATCTCTAGTCTAAATCTGATTTTCTTCTGCACAAGCTTGCCAAAAGATTTGGCAGTGCTAAATTGCATGGTAGACCCTGAAAAGATATATCTAAGAGACTTGCTTTTGTGTTGTTTTAATTTACCAGGAAACTACCTCAAGTTCTATGATGCTATAAAATGTGCCTATCCAGACATTGGAATAATCTCAAATTGTGATGGATCTTCTTCTCAGTTGGATCATCCGGCTGATTTGTATGATTTTCATGTAAAATTCTTGATTAAAATGTTTAATTTCTCTTTTTCGTATGCAATATTACCCTAACCTTTTTGTCCTTTGATTTTTAATTAGATTTATACATATGCCAGCGACTTGTTTTCTAAGGCGCATAAGTTTGATCATACATCACGCAGTGGTCCCAAGGTAGAGTGATGTGCTTCTTTATGACCTGTGAATTTGGTTATTGGTGCATACATGTGATTCTTCATGTTCATTCAATACTTTTCAGGCTTTTGTTAGTGAATATGCTGTGACGGGAGAAGATGCTGGCACTGGAAGTCTTTTAGCAGCACTTGCTGAAGCCGGATTTCTTATTGGGCTGGAAAAGAACAGGTTGTTAAAGATGGATTATTTTTAATTTTTTATCTTATTTCAATATGGTTCTCTTAGGTAAATTAATGTTTTAGAATTAAAAGTCTATTGTACATGTTAGGCAAATTCTCATGTTACATTTCTCACTGTTTCTAGCTCAAATTTAATCACCAATTCTCATGGCAAGCTACTGATGTGATGAAAACTTTATTTGCTGCAGCGATGTCGTTGAGATGGCAAGCTATGCACCACTTTTTGTGCATGCCAACGACAGACGGTATGTCTCTCATTGTCCTTTTTTCTTTCTGAATTTTTGAATGGGGGAAATGTAATATCTTTTTTATATATGGGTTACTCTTGACATTATAGAATTCTATTATGAAGGTGGAATCCAGATGCAATTGTCTTCAACTCCTCGCATGTATATGGAACACCTAGCTACTGGTTGCAACAATTTTTCAAAGAGTCAAGTGGTGCAACTCTTCTCAATGCAACCCTTCGAACAAATTCCTCTACTTCAATTATTGCATCTGCAATTGCTTGGGGAGACTCAAAGAATGAAAAAAGCTATCTAAGAATAAAGGTTTTGCTTTTGGCAATTGATATTCTATTAATCAATCTTCAGTCGTATGATATATTATTTCATACAGCATATATTTTTATTTCAAACCTAATTTTATTCAATGCATATTCTCTGAGAAAAAAGCATGTAAGGGCTTTTACAGTTTTTATGATTCTCTCTCTCGATATGCATTGCTAAATTTTGCTGCTATTTCTATGATTTCTTTTTATCAGGCTCTATTATTACATAAACATCCATATTCCTTAGTTAACGTTATTATTTCTGCCATTTTTTACCAAAAGTGAACATATAGTTCTATTTGATACTTGCAGCTCAGTTCTCATTTTCAAACAAATCTTATTTGCAGGTTGTGAACTTCAGGAGCAATTCAGTACATCTAAAAATTTCTATTGATGGGTTAGAGCCAAATTCCATAAAAGTATCCGGATCAACAAAGACTCTGCTGACGTCTAGCAATTTGATGGATGAGAATTCCTTTGATAATCCAAGCAAGGTATCTAATTCCTTCTTCCAAATAATAAGTACTCACTACTTTGATAATAGATGAAAAGAACTACCGTAGAATAGTTAACATCTAGAACAGAGGTTGCAGGTCTTAAAAGTTTTTGTTTCTAAATCAATGCAGGTGGTACCGAAACAAAGTATACTTAAAAATGCTAGCAAGAAAATGAATGTTATAATCTCTCCGTATTCTGTCACTTCATTTGATTTGTTAAGAGAATCAGACCCTGTCGAGATGAAAGAGACTGACTCTTTCTCAAGATCGTCAATTTAAGAAATAAAGAAGTGAATTATGATAATAAGCGTATTTGTATGGAGTAATGAAGCAAGAACTTTACCAGGTGTATGCACTTGCATATGTGCAGTTTGGTTGGTCAATATCTTGCTGTAGATATATAACGTTTTCAATGTAAACCTATATGCAAATACTCTTCCATTTCTTTCAGGTTTCACTTACTGCACTGCTTGTTATTTTCTTCATCGACAAGTGTTTAAGTCTCAGAAAATCAGTTGTTGATGTTAAGAATAACAGTGGATGTGATGGTAAAATTGTCAAATTTTTAACACGCATTGTCTAACAAAGGAGCACTCAAACCTCTAGTAATAGTCAGAAGCCAATCCACCGGTGATTCGATATGTTACATTCATTTTAAACATAATGACAATGTGGGGCGAAAATTCAATTCTATTGAGCATTTTGTCAGACAACACGCAACTCCATTGTGTATCTGACATGTACAACTCAACACCGTCAAATATTTTCATTGAGTAAAATTAACATGAGCATTTCGTTGGGAAAAACACAGCACACATTAGGTAATTTGCAGAACAAATGTAACACAATCATTTCGTCGAGAAAAACCCAACCATTAAGGTATTTCGTCGGGCAAAATCCAAAACCGTATGAGGTATTCTGTCAAGCAAAAACTCAATACTATTAGAAGTTTGCTCAGGTAAGTTTAAACCTAACACCTTAAGGTATCTTATTGGGCAAAACCAGCATTTTGTCGGGCAATATGCGCACAAAATTACAAATAAGAATAAAATTGTAACCTCTCTCTATATAAATTTTGCTTGGGTCCAAGACTCTTTATCACTTCACCAAAGGGTCATCCTCTTCTAATTCCCTTATGTTTTAGTGTAAGCTTTAAGCCAAGCTTTAAGAATACTTAATAGAGTGATAAAACGATAAGGAATGTATTATTTGTGATAAATTTTTACTTATCAGTGTTACATGACAGGTTATTAATACCAACATCAAATTATTTTCATACAACCAGACTAAAATAATATTTAATAACATCAACTTTTTGCAGGAATCACTCATTTTTCTAATTGATATTTTACATTGTACTTTGATCCCACGGATTGAAAAACCACCGCATCTCAGTACTAAACCAAGCCTAAATTGGTTGTTTTCATATTCTAATATTACTCAAACTTTCTCTTTTTTCTTGAAGCTTTCTTCCCTGCTGTTGCTGTCTGATCATTCTTTCTAATCCGACAAAGAACAAATTGAGTTTGTTGATTTCGATTCTGATTTTGTGGCAACAAGCAACTGTTGAGACTGTACTCATGCATTATCCAGCAACCGTGTTGTTCATAAGGTGGCTTCGTTTTCTCATAACGAAACCTCTTCTTGAAACCAACTACCGTATTGGATTTGCGGGATATAATTTGATCGGCAGAATCTTCACCTTGCCACGCACCAGAACCAACTTTGCGATCAATTCTAGAACCCCTTTTCTTCAACTGTGTGAAAAAGTAGAGATCTTCACCATCTTCTAACTCGGGTCCTCCGAATAATTCCCAAACCTGCCAGGGTTCTTCGGCACCGTAAAGATTGTGATCTCTAATAATCTGATCCACAAAGGGAATGGGGTTTCCTGTAATCTTGTTGAAAAGATAATATTCAACTAGTTTTTGGTCTGAGGGTCGGAATTTGAAGCCAACGGGAAGAGAAAGAATGCTTCTACTTTCTTCCATTGTTACGGTTTTTATGACAAAAACAGAGAATACTATTAGTTTCTTTTCTTTTCTCTGCAGGGAATAACGATGAAATCAGAAAGTGGCTGTAGCAGAAGCAGAAGCAGAATGAGACACTATCAGTTTCCCAGAGATGAGGGAGGGCAAATTGAATCAGAATAGGGATAAAAATGCAAGTAAGTAACTGAAGTGAAAATTTTGCGAAAAGAATACGATTAACCTTCTTAAATCGATCGATGTACTTGCTGGGAAATCTAAAAACAGGTGTGCTAAAGATTTTGGCGCCAAAACGCGGTTCCTAATTTGCTACCTAACGGTAATTTTGAAACTTAATTGAAGTCGAGTAATTTTCTTATATTTCTTTAAATGTGAATGTCGTCATAATTAACAGAGAGAATAAGGAAGTGGGCAAGACGAGATATTTGAGAAACTGCGTGCGTTGTTTGGATTTACACTCCTAAATCTTAATAAAGATACTGGGTAATCTAAATTCCGTTGAGATCAAGATTTTAGCGCCATGTCCTAACGGTCAATTGAAAATTAGGTTTTTGAATTTTAAAAGTTTATACTTGTAACCCCAGCTCTGTGACTGCGTTTGTCGGCGTCTGATAATTAATGTTTCGTTGGTTTAGGACATGTGCCACGTCAGCGTCTGAATTTTCTTTTTTCCCCCGACACTATGGAAAATAAAGAAAAATGATGAAAATAAAAAATAAAAAGAAAAGGGATTTGATGGATGGGCTGCACTTAGTAGAAATGATAATGTGTCTTTTGGGTCAAGGCTGTGTTGGATGATGTCTATTTGTGAATTGTTACGTCGTTTTTAAATTTTAGACCTTTTTTTTTTTAATTAATTTACTATTTGTTTGTTTTGTTAATATAGTTGACAGGAAATTAGGTTTTCCCCGCGAAAAACACGGTCGAAGAGGAAATCTGTTAGAGGGTCCCGCAGCAATTTGTTGGTGAATCGAGCTGGTGAGAAAATTACTTAATATTTTTTTATTTTTATATCATTTGATATTTTATTTGCATCTAATTAAAAATAGAATTGGAGAAATGTGATGTAAAACGAGGCAAAACCAAATAAAAAAAAAAAAAAAAAAAACTTAAGAAATTAAAGCGTTTGATCTCATTTCATTCGCTTTAATTGAAAACTTCTTGTTTTTGCCTTCGTTGTTTTGGGATTTTTTCCTCCTTTTTTATGAATGATTTGTGTGGTTTTTTGATTATGTTTACGAGAGGCTATTGAAGAGACTTTGTTTTCTCTTTTCTGGTCTCTTGTAATTTTTATGTAATAAAGACGGAATTCAGACCCAAAATTATGAATAAGAGCAGCTCCAAGGTTCATAACTCTATCTCTGGAGACATTTTCACATCTCCTACCAAATCCAAACCCAAGAGACTCTATCAGATTTGGAAGGGTAACAATGTAATTGATTATATTCTCCCTTTTTTATTATTATTATTATTTTTTGTTTTGGGTCCATTTAAAGCCTAGCTTTCAAAAAATTTGAACATCAGTTTGCTGTTTCCTGTACGTTATTCGATTCAATCGGGTATGTTTGATTTTAAGCATGTGTGGGAATCTCAATTATTTCTTTTTCAATGGTTTATTTGCTTCATTAGCTATGGCTGTAATGTGAACATAATGTTACGTGATGTTTTCTCAAAATTGTTGACAAAACTCAGTTTTTCCGCTGTTTTGACAATATATAAAGGGAATCCAATTATGCAGCATCTTTGTTTGGTGATAGAATTTTGCGTGGATGAGAGATTACAAAACTTTACATTATGTCGAGATGTTGTTATGTTGGCTGGAATTGATGAATTCATCTTGTGTTTGTCATATCAGAATTTCATATGTGGTGGTAGAATAGTTTTTGGTCCGGATGCAGCATCTTTATTGTTAACTTCAATTTTGATTGGAGCTCCTGCAATAGCATTCTGTATAAAGATGTTGTTGATGATCGAACTAGATGATCCGCTTTTCAACTACCCGGTATTAATTGGGGGATTGCTCATTACAGTTTTGGTAGGTGTATATATCAGATGAATTAATAAACTTTCTTGGTTTTAAAGCTGGTGTTTTTCATGTTTTCAATTGGTTGACCTTTTCTAATACTTCAATCTATGCAGGATTTCACTTTTCTCTTCTTGACATCTGGTGGAGATCCGGGAATAATCCCAAGAAATTCACAGCCGCCTGAATTAGATGATTCAGTTGACTTGAATACCCCATCAATAGAGTGGGTCAACAGTAAGTCACTTAACTTGAAATTGCCTCGGACTAAAGATGTAATCGTTAATGGCCACACAGTTAAAGTGAAGTTCTGTGACACTTGTTTGCTCTATCGCCCTCCAAGGGCTTCTCATTGCTCAATCTGCAACAATTGTGTCCAGAAGTTTGATCACCATTGTCCATGGGTGGGACAATGTATTGGATTAGTAAGTATTAACCAAGCTACTTTTAAGCTCATTAAAAATTAACTGTACCATCCATATGTGCCATGAAAATTGAATGAGTCTATGGTGAATATTACATTCTGCCTTAAAATTTTCAAATATGCTTCGTTTCTTTTTTTTTTTTTCCTAAATCTTTGATTGAAAGAAGCTTGTAGATTCTCTAGGAATGACCTTGTTTCAATCTCAGTTTTCTTATTGCCTTGATATCTCAAATGCTGGCAAGGAGTTTGCAGCTTTTTTTATAAGGGAAGTCTTTATATGCAAATGCTGCATAATGTTCCAGCTAATTTTTCCATCGATTTAGATATTAATCTGATTCAAATTAAGACATGGAAAGCATAAAAAGGAATGTAAAATTGATCACAACAGGTGTACAAGTGAACCTACATTTGCCAACATGTGGCTTTATAGAGCTAAATGACATTCAGGTAATCATGCAGCAATAATTAGATGGGACTAAAGTTTGATTGCAAGTTAATGTGTCAATGTTTTAGTAATAAGTATGTCATTCATGCTCTGCTCATCATACAGAATATTTTGATTTTTTTTTTTTGTTTTAAATATAGATTCACTTGTTTCCATAGTGTTTTGTTTGTTGCAAGATACTGACCATTATTTTTTTTTTGTTTGCAGCGCAATTATCCATTCTTCATATGCTTTATATCATTTTCAACCTTCTTGTGTGTTTATGTCTTTGTGTTCTCTTGGATTAACATCCTCCGCCAAAAGGGTGATTTATTGAGCATCATGTCACACGATTTACTATCAGTTGGTCTCATAGTATATTGCTTTATAGCCGTTTGGTTTGTTGGTGGACTTACGGTTTTCCACTTGTATCTAATATTCAGCAATCAGGTGAGGCTACTCTTTGAAATTTGCCTGAGTAGTTTAAAAATAATGGCTTGTATTAGAAGATTTTTATATGTAATTTTTAGTTCACGTAGAAGGAGATTATATTTAGAATATTCTCCAAAAATTTATAGCCATGTGATAATACAACCTAGATAGTATTCCATTTTGATGCATGTTTGTCACACATAAGTTACTTGCCTAGCCAGTGGGGACAAATAATATCAACACATCCCAAGGACTTCACAATCAAAATATTGCTCTTAGTACAGCCATTTGTATTTTGCCTTTTTTGCACATCATGTTTGCTCTTCACGGTGAATCTTGCTAATTCAATTGCATTAAATCCTACCAATGCTTAACTACATATTTGAACTAAAGCTATTACCTGCTAAAAATTTTTATTTTTAAGTTGCATTTCTAGATGCTATTATCTAATTATAGTATCTTAGTGTATTTTATCCAATTTTCATATAATATCCAATTTTCATAAGTAATTTCAAAGAGCATAAAGCTCTACATTCAATTTCAAAGTGATTAGTTCGGGAGGGATGCATGTCAACAAGTATATATGATATGCCTTACATATTAGGCTATTTAACACATTGTCCCTTGGTACTTTCTACCATTGATTTTCCAGATTGTGTTTGATCATAGTTGCTCCAAGCACCCAAATTGCTTGTAACAGTCCTTTGTGTTTTCCATATCTGTATTTCACTTAATTGCTCTTTACTTCATTTTCTGTAAGATAACTACTGCATAATTCAAAGTTAGTTTGGTTTTCAACTTTTTATTTTTTTTCCCGATCATTTATTGCTATTTTTGTAACTAAATCCCCTTGTTTTCCAATGATCACATGCATTGGTTCGACTTCCGTCTTTAGTGTCTTTAAGTATGCAATATCAGTAGAAGGCTACAGAGACATGTTAGTTCATAGGTTTAAAAAGTCTTTCACTCTTTTCCCATATGTGTGTTTATGTGGGCATGAATGAAAATTTGGAAATGTTTAGAGTTATGTAAATAAATATTAGAAGTAATTTATTTGTTCCTTTCTGCAGACAACTTATGAAAATTTTCGGTACCGGTATGATAAGAAGGAAAATCCCTTCAACGAGGGAGTAATAAAAAATATTAAAGAACTATTTTTCTCGAAGATCCCACCTTCAATGGTCAATTTTCGAACGTGGGTGTCAGAAGATGATGATTCAGTAGTGGGATCTGTTACAGCGGAATTTAATGAAGGCTTCATAGGTTCAAAAGACAAATATGACATAGAAGTGGGGAGGTTTGGCAAGGACAATGATATACGACTGCCAAGTATTTTGCAGAATTTGGATTACAGTGGTATTGATGAAAAATGGAAGGGGGAACACGGTGGAGTTGGTGGTGGTGGTGGTGGTGGTGGTTCTGCGTATGGTCAAGTTTTCTTGCCTAATGATCGAGTACCAACATATTCACCGCGGTGCTCTGCGGATAACTGGAGCATGTAGATTCCTTTCAAGTACATCAATGGTTTTACAGAGATGGAGGTAGTCCGTTATCTTGTATACTTTGTATAAGCCGAATATGATAATCTTGCATCAAGTACTCCGGGGTATTAGAACAACATACTGTGCTCCTACGTGTTAAATTCATTTGATGTTACAAGTTTATCAGCTCTGATTGCAGTTTGGAGGAACAATATATTCGATAATTAGAAAATTATTGGTTGTTTAGAGATATGGGTAGGCAAGCCAAATAGTCTGAGAGTACTGAACTCTGTAATTTGCAAAACGTAGTGCCTCAGGACTGGTTCAATTGAATGAGTCATCTATTTCATTGAAGAAATGATACAAGTGAGATTACAAGATTATCTAAATATTAAATAACTTGGTTGGTTCCAAGGGTGGTTAATGTGAAGTTGCCGTTAATACAATTGAAAGCAAGCATCGAAACAATCATGGTATGTTGTAAATGGTGAAATTGCGTTGAAACTGAGATAATTGTGACTTATTTGGCGCATCAGATGGCTATGTACGGCACAGAACATTGAACCCAACACACAAAGTGTAGATATGCTTTTATCTTCTGAATTGTGTCGGGTCGTGTAATTGATTTGCCAAAATGTTTTATGATTCCATTAGTTCGTACCCATTCTAACATAAAATGCCATCAAGAACTGCTAAAGTGACAGCTTAATGTTTTAATTACATTTATAAATCCAGGAAAAGAAAACTTCAATGATCGATCCCCTTTCATACATTCAAGTCAAGACAACCAAGAATAGCTAATTAGTTCTACAAAACAAGGCCTGCCTGCCGATTCTGCATTATAATATTGTTATTCAAATTTGCCAACTAACTAGCTTAAGCCTCCATTTGCCGATTCTGCATTTATTTTTTCATTAATTAATTTTTTATTTCTTTTTTATTAATTTATATATATATATATTAATCTAATTAAATTATCTCACAATGTTATTAATATTGAATCCAATGGGAGGAATATGTCTCCCTTAAAAAGTAATATTGGGTAGAGGCTTCTTGTTTGTTTTTTGGATGGGCTTGGTTGCAATGCAATGCAATGCAATGGCAATGCTGCGAACGAAGAATGTTGCCAAATGACAAACTATTATGAGGGGAAAGACAATGCAACCGATATTCATTCACTTGTTTTTTAATACTTGTATTGTATTTGTAGTAGGCATTGTATCCGGTAGCCGATCGGTCAGGTAGAAAATCTCCAAAGAGAAATTTTAACCAAGTAATAGAGTTCAAATTTAGAAGGAAGGAATAAATCAAATATGGAATTCGAATATTTGTGTTTCCAATAAAGATTCCTAAACGTGGCTGCCTTCATTTCATTTCCACCAAACCGCTATTACATTCTCAATCAACAACGTCTAATAATGTGTACTATAATAATAATAATAATAATAATTTATTTGCCAATTATAATGAATTTTATTTTCTCTTGGAATGTTTAAATCATTATGTTATAACTTACGTTGTCGTTTTGTCATGTCAATTCATCACAGTTTTTATATATTTTTTTCATTTATTTTATATAAAATTATTTTCTAACCATTAAAAAAAATAAAATAATTGTTGTTTTTATTTTAAAATAAAATAAATCATCTTAATGTGGTGCCATATTGACCAAAGGTGTATTATAGCAATGCATATAACGTTTCTAATACCCTCCTCTGTCTAATTAAATTTGTCCCGTTATTATTATTATTTTATGGTATGATGTAAAGTAAATAATTGTACTACTGTATATTATGTTATGTTTTCTCATATAAACTAAAATTAATTTGATTTTAATCATATTATAATTGTCTAACAATCCCATGCCAACTAATCACTGGAACTTAAAATATTAATTAAATATTTTATAATATTAAATTAAATATTTTTGCATTATAAATAATATAATGGTTAAAATTTAATATTATATAAATTATATTTTATGAATTACAAGAACGTGTGGACATATTTTTAAAATAAAAAATAAAAAAAAATAAAAAATAAAAAAAAAAGGAAGAAAGAAATAATAGTAATGTGCTGTGGTGTGGTGTGGTGTGGTGTGGTGTGCTGTGCTGTGGCTGCACGTTGGACTGGATCTGCCTGCCATGGTCTCATTGTCCATGCAATATAATTAAATTGGACAATATTATTCAGGTTCTCTTGTTTTCTTGTTGTTATAAATAATGATATAAATTTATTCATTTTTCAATTAAGCCACAAATGTCATATAAAATATCAAAATTACCCTTACAGTACGGCTGATAATAAGGTTACACTGAAAAATATTCTAGTCATTTCATAAGGATTTATTCGATACAAATAGAACAATCATACCTTTTTGTATAAAATGTAAACAAATAGTGACTAAAACTGATATTATTCTATAAAGAATAAATTAAACAAAGAAATAAAATAAGCAATCAAACAGTAACCCGCGAGCAATTGAGACATCCGCCCCAACACAGCCCAACTGAACATTTCACAGAAGAGAGAGAATGTTGCTGTTGTTGTCTTGGTAGAATCCGTCTCCCTTTCTCTCTTCTTTTGCTAAGCAGAAATAAGAATTAAGCTTATCTTTAAGTTACATAAAACTTTGAATTTTGGTTGTCAACTGTCTGTAACGTATTGTGGATTTTGTGCAAAGACTCTGGTGTTATTACAATAACTATAGAAAGAAGATAGCAATTCCTCTTTCTGAGTTTTTCTCAATTGGGTTATTCTTCAATGGCCCGGAATCATCGTCATCCTAACAATAATAACAAACCCAAGAGGCTGTATCAAGTTTGGAAGGGAAGCAATGTGAGTTTCTTTGTCCATCTATATCAGTTGTTTCATGAATATTTCCATTGGGTATTTGTTAAACCCGTCCTTCATCCTGTTTTCATTTGGAATATTAAGTTTGATAAATTCATTTGCGATAGTAATCGACTGAAGTTAATTATGATCTTGTTTATTTCTTTTTGAAATTCACTTTGTGTACTTGTTTGTGAATTATACTAGTAAAACATTCTTTTTTATTCTTTTAATTTTGCCCCTAATTTTTCTTTTGAGAATTGGGCTGATATTTTATGGCAACTGCATATTTCATTCTTGGTTCTTTGAAAATTGCTGGGTTTTTGTTTTTATGGGACTGATAATTGGATTGAATGTTTCATATGTTAAACAGTTTATTTAATTTCTTACTTTTTCTTTGCAATAAACTAGTTATTGTGATGGGTATTAAGTAGATTATTTATCTGATATGATGAATTTGCTTGCTAGTCAAAGCACTATTTGTTATTTGCTTCCCCTCCTTTTTGTTATTTATTTTTTTTTTTGGGGGGGTTGGGGTGTTTGTGTGTCTATGGATGACATAAGAAAAGCTAGAAACTAACAAATTGTTTTGATAGTATTTTTCCCCAGAGTAGATTAGGTAACATAATTCATGTAGAAGCATTATCCAATAATGGGAAATATAAGAGTTCCTTTATATATGAACCTCATGATATCATGTCTGGGCCAAAAACAAAATAAGAAAATCTGTTATCTAATAGTTGCTTTATATATGAACTTTATGATATCATGTCCGTGCCAAAAACAAAATAAGAAAATCTGTTATCTAATCTTTTATTCTCAATCTAGGAAATATTTACACATGATGTTATATTTAGAAACATAAGCTGATTAAGATTGCATTCTCTCATTGGTACTTGAATTTTGGAAGATAAAGTTTCTGTTTACTAGTCATTAGTCTTTCTTGAAAGAAAGTTTCATATAATTAAAGTGGCTACTTGAAATTTGGACTTGTTGGACCATCTTTTGTCAAAGTTGATAATTTGGCATAATTAAGGGAAGGGCCTTGTTACTGCATATCTAAAAACTTTAATCAACCCAAAACATGAGTCTTTGCTGTTTATACTATGGTAGCCTTTAAACTGTTTGATTGGGTATAATTTAAGTATATCACTTGTTTTTTTATTAGATAACCTGACAGTTAAGCACTGGAATATTGTTAATTCACCAACAGGGATAACACACTAAACGGTGCTTTGTTGCTTCTTTTTCTTTGGTTTTATCAGAGATTTTTTTGTGGTGGGCGGTTGATCTTTGGTCCTGATGTCGCATCATTGTTTCTTTCTACAATCCTTGTTGCTGGCCCTGCAATTGCTTTTTGTGTAAAAATCTATTTGAAGATAAAAAAGGATGATGATACTAGTTGTTTTCCGGTGTTTATTGTAGGATTAATCCTTAGTGTTCTGGTAAGTTTTTTTTTTCTTGTGTAAATTATAATGTTTCACAATGCCTATGTTGCTATGTACGAAATATTCTCTGTACTTTTCAGTCGCCAAGTCTCTATTATATTCTGCTGTAGATAAGAAATAACCTTAAATAAATCTTTTAAGTTTTTGATTAGGCATTTATTTGAGAGATATCAACTTATTTTTTTCCATTGGTTCATATATATTTCTTGGATTATTTGGTGGACTAAATATGCAAAAAGCAGTGAATGATCAAGGATTGGTAGACAGTATGGAGTATGGACTTGGCATGTAAAGTAAATGCTTCTTTTATGCTTTAAATACCATGATTTTTTTTTTTTTTATGTTTTCATGCCACCAACCATATTTTAATTGTATCATGTGCAAGAATAGTTCTATAAACCTGTATGGAATAAATGCATACTATCATGACTGCAATACTGCACTTATGATGAAGTTCTCCTTTCTGATGATTACTTGGTTAAATGGAAGATCGTTAGAGTTGAGATGGGTATATAATGTGTACTGTCAGAACTTTTTGCCTTCAGAATAGAGATTTGAATCTAGATTCAAATTTTGTGCAGGATCTATTATTTCTTTTCTTGACCTCTGCCGTAGATCCTGGAATAGTTCCTAGAAATACAAAGCCGCCGGAATCTGATGAAGCATATGATATGGCTACCCCATCTATGGAATGGGTGAATGGTAGAACTCCTCGTCTTAAACTACCCCGAACAAAGGATGTGATTGTAAATGGTCACACAGTGAAAGTTAAGTACTGTGACACTTGTTTGCTTTATCGTCCTCCCCGTGCTTCCCATTGCTCCATCTGCAACAACTGTGTTCAGAGATTTGATCATCACTGTCCATGGGTTGGTCAGTGCATTGGAATTGTAAGTTTAACTTGTATGAATGTGAAATAACTTTACCAAGTAAAACATACATAATAACATTTAAGTACTGCAGCAGGCCAGTAGTCAAATGAGTTGATGCTTATGTATTTCAGAGACACAAAATTTGGTAAACAAGTAGTATATTTATTGTGCTTAATATTTAATTATAACGAATACGGTTAGCAGGACAAGAGATCTACTAGACTTTTCATCAAAATCAATCTGTGAATAGAGTTGAGCAAATAATGTACTTGGCTTCGGCCATTGTTTTTCTTTCTCTTGGAAGTAGACTGGATTTTGTTCCATTTGCTTCCACAGCTGCTTCCTCTTATTCACTAGTTATCTTGAACAAAAGGCTGCAGCCTGACTTTAGCTATATTTCCCTTGCAAATTAAGTTGATATTGTTAAATCTTTTTTTTGTATATTCTATTTGCTGGGGGAGTAAGATCTGTCTTCTAAAAGCTTTACACATAGATGCTTATGATCTATCTTTCAGCATTTGCCAAATTTACTACAACCTTCCAGATTGTAGTTTACAAACTTTGAAATGACAATCAGTATTTAGCAAGCCTTTTTTTCTTCTCATATCACTGAATAATTGTACAAGGTCTCTATAGTTTCTTGGGAATTTTCATAATTATTTCATATCCTTCGTATGCAAAATGGATGTTGTCAGTAAAGTTCTTACAAATTGCTTCATTCTTGTTACTTATTAACTGTGATCTTAAGTACTTTTTGATATTGTTGCAGCGCAATTATCGGTTCTTCTACTTGTTTATATCAACATCAACCATCTTGTGCATATACGTCTTTGCATTTTCTTTGGTTAATATTCTTGAAAAGAGTCACAGCATTTGGAAGAGAATGTCTGAGGATATTCTGTCAGTTATTCTTGTTGTTTACTCCTTCATAGCTGTCTGGTTTGTCGGCGGGCTCTCAGTTTTCCACTTCTATCTGATTTGCACAAACCAGGTACTTTTCTTACTCCTCAAATGTATATAAAAGAGTAGCAGAAAATTTCATCATTCACATAGTGTTTCATTGTGTTTGAATGACTTTCTGATGTATCACCACTAAATCAGTGGTTTACGGTTGACAATTAATAGTTCAACAGATTATTTGATCTCCATTGTTTATAAAAGTATAAAAATATTATTTGATCTCCATTGTTTATAAAAGTATAAAAATACTCATGCATGCATATCAATCTATCCTATGTTGGGAAATGCGAATATACATTAATATTTTTCTTAAGTTTATATGTCTACCAAGATTTTTCTTTTGTTCTTACAATTTTGCAATCTTCTCTATCTAAGCCCTATTTATTGTTTAAATACATGCCAACACATCAATACACAAGTAGTTTGAGGTTGTATCTCCACTTTTATGTCACCATCCAGAAGAATTATGTCTCTCGTTAATTGAGAGACTATGATATTGTACCGATCTTCTCTTGTTTTGTCCCTCATGTAGTGCTACTTCAGGTTCTCTAATGCATCTTCCAACAGTTTTATGTATCCGTTAATCCATCTCATTATCTGTTTTTTTTTACCCATTTTTGGTACCAGAAATGTAGCTGTTTGTTATTTTTCACTTATTCTACAGTTAATTTAATATCTCTTTTATCTTATAAACTTGTTTTTCATTTGATGCCTGACATCCTGTGCCAAAAACCTTTCTGGTTCTTGGTATTCTATTAAATTTTGTTGTACATGATCTACATCTGCCTAATTTAGTCTATCTAGACTACATGTCCATGTGTTGCAAGGCAACAGCCTCTTTTCTGTCTCTTAGTGGACATATTTTTCTGTTTTACCTGGTAGACTATTGACCATAGATTACAGAAATAGCCTTCATTTTGATCTCTCTCAGCTGCTAATCTTTACTTGTGCTCTTAACTACAATATATATATATATATATGTATGTATTTGGGTGAGTACTAATTTTGTGAGCTTAGACATGATATTTACTATTTTGTAAGTAATAAATTCACTCCAGGAAAACTCATTTCAACCCTTCCATCTGACAGAACAAAATTGTTCTTAATGTAAAATGTTTCATGGTCATCATAGTGACAAGTTCAGGATATTTTGAATACGTTGAGGACATTTCCAATAAAAAAGAGTGGAAGAAGTTTCTGTGAGAGTGAATTTTATCTCTTCTCATCATTTTTAAGCTTTTCGACAAAATAGTATCACCTGTCCTTCTTAGCTTATTCATTTTTAGTTATTTCAACAGTATCATTGGTAACATAGTGTATAACATTAGACTTCTTCAACTGATCTTCCATAGTCAAGTCATTTAAGGCAAGATATATGGTAACTCATCCGCACATACCATTGTTCATGAACCTTCACTTTTGTATCCTCCAGTAGGTGCTTTTCTTCTTTTTCTTTTTAGTGATTCAAAGTTCATCCTTTTTTCTCTCAGTGATGTTAAAGTATATGATAAGTACTCTTTTCTCTGAAAACCTATTTTAAGATACTTTTGAATTGGTTGTTATTATGTGCTTCCTTGAAGTTAACAAATATGTATGGTGATCAATGGTTTTCATAATCTTCCTATTGTCTGCCTAAATAAGAAAACTGCTTCCATTGCCCTTCCTTTTCCCCAACATTTGGCAGCTTTCTTAGGTTTTCTTATGTAGGGTCTCAAGTTTCTTCTGTTGAACTGCTAGTGATCTCATATGACAGTTTTCCTAAGTTGGCACTTGGTATATCTCATGGTCCTTCAAGCATCCTGATTTAGAAGAAGAAGAAAGAAAAGATACCCTCTACAGTCCCTTGTAGACAGGACTTGAAATGTTTCTGAGAAATTTGGAGGAAGTCATAAACTAAGGAGAACTTTCACAATTTTGAGAGATTATTTCAAGATTATTTCCAAAACCTACTTACAATATATTATTCCTTCTACAGTACCAATCATGTGATCTCATTTTAACAATTATTTATCGTTACTACAATTTGCTTAATAGCCTACAGTGATAAAATTTGTTAAAATTTGTTTAAGACTAAATTTGCTAACGCTTTACAGAAACTAAATTGACTTTTTACTTCACTCTTTTTTTCTTTTTTTCTTTTTTTTTTTTTTTTGTCTCTATTACTCTTCATAAAACAATGAAACTCTTTGAGAACATATTGATTTGAACCTTTGACTGTTCATTCAATGACAAAACTCTTTCCATACATTTTGGCTTGATTGTTTGACTCTTGATTTAGTGACAAATTCTTTCCCTTGCATTATTATTGTTAGCATTATGTTAAGTGGAATCCCCCTGCTTCAGAAGCGTACTCTATAAATTCATCAAAGCAGTGCTGTCTGATTTTTTCACTGATAAAATTTGAAAGTAGCTTTTTCAACTTTTAGCCACTTCATTCCCCATTTAAACTCCAATATTCACATTTGATACCTATAATAATGATTCAACTTTCTTCTTGCATTTGGGCATCTGATGCATTTCAGGATATTTAATAGGATTCTTAATATATATATATATATATATATATATATATATTTATGTTTATGCTAAACTGATGCCATCCTTTGGTAAACAGTAATACTTTTCTTAGCTTTCATTCCTTTAAATTTGTTGCACTATCCAATAAAAGCAAGCATCGTTTGTTTTATTTTTTTCTCATTGTAGATTTATTCTTATTTTGTTGCAAAAGAAAAATTGCTTAAAAGTATATGCTCTGTATTTAAATTTGCTTGGTAAATTTTTAGGTGCATAGGCTAGCAAATGGGTTGCTATCAGGTATATTGCTGGCCATTAGTTTAGACGTCTATGACAGTATGTTTGTCAGTTTTGCTTTCACTCTATTTCTTTCTCCATTTTTTTGAATAAAGTATGTGCATATATTTGCTTCTTATTCCTTCTTTTTTAAAAAAATAAATAATTAATAAATAAATTTGAGCCACAAGTTTTGTCAAAATTTATTGATCACATTCTTCATTGATACAGACTACCTATGAGAACTTCCGTTACCGATATGATAAGAAGGAGAACCCGTATAATAAAGGGATGTTGAGAAATCTCAGAGATATTTTCTTCTCCAAGATCCCACCTTCAATGAATAATTTTCGATCATATGTGGAGGAAGATGATCATATGGTGGTAGGATCTTTTACTCCAAATGTTGTTGAAGGTACTATTGGCTCAAAGGAGAAACTCGACCTTGAAATGGGATCTAAACTTGCAGAAGACAATAATTATTCCCTTCCTGAGATTTTGCAGAATTTGGATTTTGATAATTTGGATTTTGATAATTTGAAAACGAAGGAGGAAACAGAAAGACCGGCTTTTGACCCAATGTTTCCTGTGGAGCAAGATGAGAAAGATTTGGTGCAAATCTGCTTTGTTGGAGATGGAGTGGCAGAATCTGAGAACAGTCCAACTACTGGAGATGGAATAAGAGACTCCAAAAGAAGCTCCAATGTTGATGGAGTGAGAAAATCTTTTCAAAGTTCCAGTGATGGAAATGAGACTAATGCAGTGAAAAAAGCTGATGAGCTTGCTGACTCTGATCAGCAACTTGCACCAGTTATGAAAGTATAAAGGTATTCGTCTTGCTTTCTTCAATCTCTCTATCTGATTTGTCCAGCTAAGGTTGTTAGAATTTTCAATTGGTTGAACTGGCTCCACAGTATATAGCATACTTGTTGATTGATGAGCAGATAATAACATCTTTAATCTTGTATATTAGTACCTTACTGAAACAGGTCTAATAATATATGACTGCTCTTAAGTGAGGTGTTTCGTTTATAGTGTATTTGCGGATTCAATGACTGGAAAAATGTTAAGTTTGGTAACAGATAAAGCATCTTCCCGTCCAAAAGGAAAAAGAAAACCAACTACTTTGTTGTTTGCAATATTCACCATGATATTAATGTAATTTTTCAACGTGGTAACCTCATAACAGACCCTCACACACAAACAAACAATCACCCCGGAAAATCAGTTTAAAAGAATTCCCACATTATTATATTTAATCGTAGACCTATATCTTAGGATAGATGAACGCTATTTGCTGAGTTCTTCTTTGAATTTTCCCTTTTTCCTTTTTATTTTTATTTTTTTTTTTCACTCATACGTGTTTAAAATCTTCTTCCACTAATGTACACTTATGTTGATGACAGGTTTTGGAATTGGCTAGGATATCTCAGGAAGCGAAAGTGAAGATGATTCTCATATTGTTTTTCTATAATTGCACAATTTTGTTATTTTGGGGGGTGGGGGGTGGTGGGTGGTTAAATTTTTTGAAAAACAGAACAGAGATATGGTTAACAAATTTACAAGTAGTGGAAAACAGACAGGGAATTGGTGCAATGCTTCGTTCCTGTTGATGCAAGTAGTAAATGCCATTCTGTCTCTTAAAGAAAACTCATCTTGAAACGACGTGATCTGTAGGTTTAATTGTAAAATACTTTCTTTGTATTTCCACTTTAATCAATCGGTTTGAGATTTTACGTTTTATGTGGTTAGAAATGTACAATATATATTCAACTGATCTGATTGTCACTTTAATACAAACTAGTTGGATTCACTTTCATTATTGTCATTTTTTTTTTTCGAATGTGATTGATATAATATATATATATATATAAGTAAATAATAATTACTAATGTCCTGTGAATTTCCACATTCAATTCATCACAAATTAAAATCGTTGTGACTTTTGAAAAGTAACTATTATGCAATTTCAATGGGGTAAAATGTATGTTGAACGAAAATGTCTTTTGACTTATTTGTTTTTAGCTCAATCATAAATTCATACAAAATGTTTACAAAGCAAACCCAATTTTTGACAAACTTACGCTCAAGATGTTGAACTAGAATCTCAAACTCTACGCTAGAGTTGCTGTTGAACTGGAATTCCAAGCTTTATTTGAGTTGTTGTACTAGAAATGGAGTGTAATAGTGAGTGACTGAGTTTTCAAATATAAAAATTTATTATTATTATTATTATTTTTTTTTTTTGTGAACCATTAATTTGTATTCTATTTATGAGCTAAAAAAATTAAGAAATCAATTTATAGTATATTTTAGTTATGATTTATGTGGTTGTGATATATTGTTGTTATCTAGAAAATATTTTAGATAGAACAGTGCTAATGTGATAAGATTATTTATTTATAAAATAAAATAATTATATTTTAATAAAAAAAATTTATAAAATTTTTTATTTTTTTTTATTTACTACTAATAAATATATTTCTATTATTTTATTAACTACCTAATCCTACCACAAGTAGTAAAAATATTTAACATAATTTTTTTTAAATATTTAAATGTATTATTAAATTAAAAAAATAAAGAGTACGTGCATTATTGAGTTCAAGAAAGAGATAAACAGTAATAAAATTTCTCTTTCTACAAATTTCATTGTTTTCTCATCATATTTTATTAAAAAAATATCAATCACCCTAGACAATTTTCACCAATTAGCTTTGATAAAATTGGCGGAAAGAATGATGAAATTGATCCAAAGATATATGTCCAAACAAATTGGAGTATTTTCGTTTAAAATATTAACTTTTAATTAAAAATAGAAAAAAATTTTATAACAGACTAAAATTAAGTTATATAAAAAAATAAAAATAAAAATTGAGACACATGTCATTGCCATATGATGAATCAGATTGATACATTTGACTTTTGTGATGCTTTTAACATCACTTTTACTTGAGCTGGTTACTATCTGATTTATATATTTGAATAAAAGATAAAATTGAAAAATAATTATAAAACAGATTGTCTTAATTCAAAAAATATTACAAGAGGAAGACAAAAGAATCAAACACTTAAATTACTAGTTATTTTTCTTAATATTTGACAATATAAAATAATTGTGGATTTTTCGGACCACAGAGTTGTGAAACTAAATCTAACCACTAATCAATAAAACAAAATCTCTCCTGTGGAAGGAAAGGCATGGCCACAACAGAGTGGTTTCGCGGATGTGGCATTTATTAAAAATCAATTTATCAGAACCAATCAGCAATCAAGTCAGCCTATCATCAGCTACCACGTGTCAAACACCCACTTAGCTCTTGGATTTCAATGGATATTTGATCAAGTTTGTACCAATTATAAGTCCCCACATCCCATCCTTCTTCCCATTTATTCTTCAAATCGAAGCACTGAAATCTAACTCTCTGGTTTCTGCTTCCAGGATTGGCAGCTGAGATGGCTCTCGTTAAACCCATTTCCAAATTCAGCAGCGGCAGCTTCACTAAGCCTAAGTTTGGCGATGCTACTGCAAGGGCAACATGTTCTTTGCGCCCAAGGTTTTCTACGATCAAAATGTCAACAACATCAGTGCAAACAGCTACTGCCAAAAAGCCCGGGAAGAAAGCAAACAAAACTGCTATCAAGGAGACCCTTTTGACTCCAAGGTTTTACACTACTGATTTTGATGAAATGGAGACCCTTTTCAACACTGAAATCAACAAGAATCTCAACCAGGATGAATTTGTGGCTCTGCGTCAAGAATTCAAGACTGACTATAACCAGACTCACTTTGTGAGAAATAAGGAGTTCAAGGAAGCTGCTGATAAGATGCAAGGGCCTCTTAGGCAGATCTTTGTTGAGTTCTTGGAGAGGTCTTGCACTGCTGAGTTCTCCGGTTTCCTTCTCTACAAAGAGCTTGGAAGGAGACTTAAGGTGTGCCTCATTTTCATCATTGAAACTTGATTGCTTCTTTTATGCATTTATAGTTTTAAATGTGCTAATCCATCGGCTTTATTTTCTTTCATGAATGCTGTTTTGTTTAATTGCTGATATCTCATATGTTCTTAAACACAAAATCGGTACAATGGCTAAATTTTTGCGAATTTCATTGATTTTGTTGATATTCTGTGCCCAGTTCTCATATGCCAAACAGATAAAAAGATACTTTAAAGTGTAAATGATTGCGAAATTCTGTCACAGAATATCAAAAGATTGCATGGTTCGGTACTTACTTTTCTGAGATACAACAATGATGAGCATCTGCAAATTTTAACACTCACTGTAAGAGTTTGTTAGATTGAAGTTGAGCTTAAGATCCAGCTTTACAATATTTGGTTGATTCTTTTAATTTGATGTCTACTCATTGTTATGATTTTCGCTCAAAACTTCACTTCTAAGTCTGCAAAATTTGAGACATCCTTTCTTTTTCCTGGTTTTATTTGGATAGTGTACTTGAATTGAAGTTTTAGTTCACAAACAGTTTTTCAGTTTTGCTCATTATTAAGGTTTGATGCTACAGAAAACCAATCCAGTAGTAGCTGAGATTTTCTCTCTGATGTCCAGGGATGAAGCCAGGCATGCCGGGTATGCATGCACATGAAAATCTTTTTCGTTTATATTATATGTGCTTTTCTGCTCGTTTAAATGACCTTATTGTTTTAAGTGACTGCAGATTTTTGAACAAGGGCTTATCTGATTTCAATCTGGCTTTGGACTTGGGGTTCCTGACAAAGGCTAGGAAATACACATTTTTCAAACCAAAGTTTATCTTCTATGCCACATATCTATCTGAGAAAATTGGATACTGGAGATACATTACCATATACAGACATCTCAAGGCCAATCCTGAGTACCAATGTTATCCCATTTTCAAGTATTTTGAGAACTGGTGCCAGGACGAGAACCGTCATGGTGATTTCTTCTCTGCCTTGCTGAAGGCACAGCCTCAGTTTCTCAATGACTGGAAGGCGAAGTTGTGGTCCCGATTTTTCTGCCTCTCGGTAATCCTTCACGCTTTTATTATATCTAGTACAACTTATACTTATGAGTCATTTCATGCTACTTGACTGCACCATAGATACAAAGCATGGAAATGATACTGAAAGAGGTTATCAAATCTTGTAAATTTGGTTACTAACACTTTAGGTTTGTGAAATGTAATGCAGGATCATATAATTGCATGATAATGAGTTTTAATGCACTTTTACAAGTCTTATGACGTAAAGGTTATTTTCTTTTTATTCATTTGTTCAAGAATTTCTCTCTTACAACTTCAAAAATATTAATGCAGGTATATGTGACTATGTACCTCAATGACTGCCAGCGTACTGCTTTCTATGAGGGTATTGGACTCAACACCAAAGAATTCGACATGCATGTCATTATTGAGGTTAGTTTGTGTACTGTTATTCTTTTTTTGAAGTTTACCTTCTTCCATTTTTTATAATGATTGAATTTGTATTATCTGAAATTCATTTTTGTGCAGACAAATCGCACAACAGCAAGAATTTTCCCAGCGGTGCTGGATGTGGAAAACCCTGAGTTCAAGAGGAAGTTGGATCGGATGGTAGAGATCAATGAGAAGCTTATTGCTGTTGGGGAGACCGAGGACAATGGCTTGGTTAAGAACTTGAAGAGGATTCCACTGATTGCAGCATTGGCTTCTGAGCTCTTGGCTACATATCTAATGCCACCCGTTGAGTCTGGCTCTGTTGATTTCGCTGAGTTTGAACCAGGGCTTGTTTACTAATATTTTTGTGGAAAGTTCCACTCACCAAATCTCATATGATCACCTTGATTTTTGCTTTCAACATTACAAGAATTCACGTTAAGGTAGATTCTCCATTTGTTTTTGCACGCAAGAACAGAACTACTTATTTCTTTGCACCTAGCCATCAGAATCTCTTTTTTCATCGTATGGTTTCATCTTTTAAGGTCAAACTGTTACTCGATATATAGAACCGAAGATGTTCCTGTTCCTGAACTTGGGACACGGTGAATTTAGGGTTTTCAAATATTTTGTTCAACGTCTCTGAATGTGACTACGTGTGTCAGTTTAAAATGCACACAAAAACATAATCTTAAAGGCAGCCGAAAACTACTGTAGAAACCAATTATGCATTAATCTCTACCAGTTTGGTCGAAGTGGTTAGAGTGAATCTTTGGAGACCAAGCTGTTGTTATCAGGAAGATACTAACAAGCTGTACGATCCCTGTAAAATTGCATTATTCATGCACTGACGCAGAAGTAATTTCCATACGGCATAAAACCAGCATTTTGCTCAGAGGAATGAGCTGACTCTTCCTGTAGTCCTTGCCATCTGAAACTTCCATGTGCAGATTGAGCCTGAGACATCTTATCCGCTTCATAGAATAAGATTGAGATGAATTTACCACATACTTATTATAGCACTGCACCGTACAAAATATCGTTTAGGTGGATTGACAGGTCGAGCCATCGGAGTGAAACTTCTCAAGAGAAACGAACTTCTATAACTTAAGTATTTTAAAAAGAGTAGTCGTTTTCTACCGCCAACAGAACAGTGAAAGGGGAAGTTTGCCGGTGAAAAGAGACTCTGTATTGTATCAGGCTCTAGTCTTCCAAATTGTCAAAAGAAAAGTAATGCAGTAGATCTTGTGCCTCACAATGAGATGCCTTATAATGCTTCATTGCAATCCCCGATATCTGAAGCCAAGACTTCTAAAACCCTAGCTACTCTACCACAGATTTGGACAGTTGATAACATATATATCTTTGTCTGGCATTGCTCAACTAGGCTAGAGAGGGAGATGGGATTAGTAAGGAATAGATAGTACACATCAAATAAGAACACGTACAGATTGATAATCTAGAGGATTTGTGAACAATAGATGTTCAACTTTTTTGGCTATTTGCCATCGGTTAACCTACATTTGCCTTGTACTAGTTGATAGATTAGAAAGACCAACAGAGTTGCAATGCAATAAGAAGTGGAATTTCATCATTCTGATTTATCTTTCAGGTGTTTTTTCTCCTCTGTCAATGGACGAACCACCAATTTAAATGACCACACTGCAAGCAGAGTTGCCTCTATTGGAGCAAGCCAATATACAAGTATGTGCTCCTTGGTTATATGATCTCCACGAGCATAAGCCCATCCCATCACCTACAGATTTAAAAAAAGTAAAAAAAAATTAAATCCAACAAATATCCCCAATTCAACGTGTTGCAAATAAAACAAACATAGCAAATATACAGTAATTATTATGGGTACTTACAGAGGCTGGGTTCATACATCCACCAGTCAGATCAGAGCCAAGAATATGAAGAGCCAACTTGGAGACGCTTGCAATCCAGGTCTTCATGAAGAAACTACCTGGGATTTTTCTAGCCAACCCAAGTGAGATGCTAACGATTACAAATGTCAGCAATCCTTCTGTCAGTGCACCGTGATGGATGTCAACATTCAAACGTGGCCCAAGTCCTATCTCAGGAAATGTCTCAATGATAAGCCTAACGCCACTAATAGCTCCAATCACCTGAGAGAGAGATTGAAAATCCAACACAAATTTATGTACAAAAAGAAATGTCCTCTTACTGTTATAACCTGGAAACAACCATATTCTCTATCATACCAGGAAAATTATAAAATATTATTCAAAAACTTGAAAAATAGAAGGGTGGAAATTTCAGGTATGCTGATTTACTTGAAGCAAAGTGGCTAGATCTCAGGTTAAGAGTGTCAATTCTGTTTGTCAAGATTCAGTTTTCATAACAATGCCAGTGCATCTTGGCTGTTTTATTCTTAAAAAAAGGATGCCCTATTTAAGTACAAGTTCTCTTGCTTAAATGCGTCAGAATGGCAAAAGAGGATGCCTATGACGGAACCTATATGGATATATTGGTATCCTCCGAATCTAGCACCATCATCAATCTTCTTTAGACAATAATTCCCTTTTTCTTTTTTTCTATAAAAATAACATAACAGAGAAACTAGAAATAGGCAAAATGTTCAAAACTGAGGAAAGAATGAGAGACAAAAAAAGGTCTTCAATGTCAAGAAGGGAGAACTGATTGATCTCCATTGAATGAATGAAAGCAACACCAACAGTAACCCTCTAAAATCGTCACCAATGGAACACCAAGAAACCAATGAAAACAAACATTTTATGGGGCAGATCATTGCTGACTAAATACATAAAAGGCTAAAATAAATTTCCTACACTTCAGTCCTATAACTGAAAAGGATATCACCATCATTATAACTTAATATCCCTTTTGCTCCAAAACTTAAGGCACCACAAAAGGATTTCTTTCAATTGAAAAGAAGCACACAAACAAGACCAATTTGAGAAAAACAGAATTCTCACTGCATTGGATGTGGAGAAAATGCATTGCTAATAAGCCTGCTGTGAGCTCAACATATCTAATAGGAATATTTCAAATTACAGCAAATTTGTGTTTTGAAGCCTATTTGAAGATAAAGCAGGCAGTAAAACTGGAAAAAGGAAAAACATACAAAATGCTTGTTTTTGGGATGTTAGTGTAAAACAGCTGAACAGGTACCATCACACCCAGTTCCACAACAAAGCGAAAAAAAAAAAAATCAGCAGGTACCATCCAACACAAGCCGCCTGGATCTGTATCCCTTTTTCTCACAGGTCATCATTTTCCTGCAGCAGGACCTGAATACAAGTCAGAGGATCCAACTCTTTGTTTCAAAGACTTCTCCAAACATAGTTGAACAATTTTCATAATCTCTCTTAATCAAATTACCTCGGTGCCTATTTGACATCTAAGATGCATTCCTTCCTAATTTTCTTCTTCTGAGTCTTTCCACATATTAATCCATGAGTGGCCAGAACACTTTTATTTCATAAACATTCTCATCTGATGAACACAATACATAACACACAACATTACTTGTAAAGGTGTCAGAAAAAGGGGCCAGGACCTCAGCTACTGGCCGTAAAATGCAACATAATTGTGTTACACTCCCCAACCCCTACCTTTGGCTTTAACTTGGTTATATATGAAAGTAATATCTACTCTATCACTTTCAAACTCCCAACCATTTAGATTAAGGCCTGAGGACAGTCTAACAGCCACAAAATGCAGACAGCTACTACAGATCACTCATTTAGAATGCAAATCAATCGTCCCAAATGTACTTGTCAGAAATATCTCGGTGCCAGCAGAAGAAGAAGCTGCACTGGTGTAAGAAGCACTATATAGGTCCAAAGCAAAAAATTTCAATAATGGAGCTTATGTTCTTAAGATGCAAAACAAATGCCTCAAATTACAATAATCAACTTTCTTGTGTGAAAATTTGAGACATTTTAGATTGTGTTGTCCACATCATTAAAGCCGGAGTATTACTCTACCTGTTAGTTATTATTTTCTTATTAATTAGTCAATGTCAACTGCTATATATTCTCAGTCCTCACAGTTAATTAAGCACAACTCACTGCTCCAGGGTATCAATCACTTGCTATCCAATTTTTTAATCTTACTCATTCAATAACATTATGATATATCCATTTATATGAAAAGTTTTGTCTATATAATATCATTAATGTATTTTCCCTTAAAAAGTACAGGAATTAATTAACCTACGAACAAAATCCTACTCATTAATCTTAGAGATGTTCCACCACAATCATAATTTTGCCAAAAATACATCTCAGGTAGTTTTATCCTGGTTTGACTTATGAATCATGGAATCTAAAGACATCTACAACAGTACTTCTGCATCTACAAGCTCTACAGTGAAACTAATGTGCCATAAATCAAAAGCCAGCTGAACAAAAATAACTGTATCCTATCCAAGCAGTCAATTGACCCACAGTGAATGACAAACCATAGATGTTTAAAGTCTACACTTTAATTTAAATGCCATTTTTTCACAAGCCCTAAAAGAACCAGTGAAAAGCCAATAAACTTTCTAACATGGTGCGACATCCTATTTCAGAGTCCTCTTCTTTTTGTAAGGAATTAAGTATTTGCTACATAATAACTGGCATTTCATCATCAGCTGTGCATTTATCACTAGAGATGAATGCAACAACAATTAGAACTCATAGGCACAATGTTGAGATTTAAATTTGAGCCCAAAAGCAGAGATCATTCCTCTAGCATAGCTTTATGTAATCTTAACATAAAAGATAGAAAATCCTTCAATCCAATCAAGAAACACCTTTGCTTAAAAGATTAATAATTGCCACAGAAGAAAAAAGAAGAAGAAGAAGAAAAATAAATGAGCAATATATTAAAAGCTGAAAGAGAATGAAAATGAAGAACTATATTGATGAGATCCAAAGCAGAACAATATAAAAATACAGTAATACAACAAAATCAGGACAGCAATAAACTTAAACTCCATTCAGCAAAAAATAATCCAAGTTTCAAGGAAAAGTTTTACTCTAGCGAGCCTTATCCATATATTTGTTTCAATTGGTGGCACCTTGTACATGGAAATCATAATAAGTTAAAACTAATACTTCATGCTACCTAACTTTCCTCTGTTTTCTCAGAAACCAAACAAACGTACAAAGCAAATCCACCTACCATGTCACCAAGCAGATCCAAATTAACAACAAACTGTTCGATTGAATGACCAAACAAAACAAACCCATTCCAGAACTCAATCCCAGAAGCAAAAGTACACAATGAAAAGGTTGATTCAATAACGACAGAAAAGTATCAAAGAGCTAACCTGAGCAGGGATTCTAGCACCAACAGTGAAGAGAAAACGACTGAAATCCCCAGAAATAGCAGCAGCCAAAACAGTTAAAGGATTGTAGGCTCCGCCTTTGCTGACTTTAGCAAAGAATGCAAATAAAAACATGTTGATGATTAACAAACTATACTTGATTACTTCGCCAATCGGTTCATGTCCCAATCCCAGAATCTTGTACACAAACATCTTGTTCAAAACTCCTGACCACACCCACATAAAAGACATGATAAAATCTGCAACAATTAACCCAATCCCAGCCATGGATGCCGTTGTTCGTCTATCTTCTCTTCTTTTCGAAAACCTATATCGATTCTCTTTGGCCGGTCATGCACTCGGTCTCCGGTAATTGAATTGAATGAACACGGAATCTGAATTCAATGTGCTTAATTGGTAATTGAATTGAATGAACACAGAGATCTGAATTCAATGTGCTTATTTTGATGTGCTGTTGTCGGATCATTAATATGGTTGCAAGACATTTATCTCGTCAGACAAATATGGTTCCAAGAAGTTTCGCTTATTTTGCGTGCTGTTGTCGGATCATAAATTCTTGGGTTTTTGATAAAAATAGCCCTAATTTAATGCCCATTTACATTTATAAATTTAGTTATAATAGTCTTCTATTTGGGACCAAAAAAGATACCACTAGGACAAAAAAATCTCTCTTTCTTATTTTTGTATTTCGCACGCATAAACAGTATCTTTGTTTGCAATACAGTTATGCATGTAAGTAACAGCCATTTTTTAGCAAGGTTTAATGACTTTCAGTTTTAAGATGTTACAATCACAACAATTGGATATAACAAGTTCAAAGTAAATGGTGATAGCATAGAAGTCATGTTGTTTATAATAAGTAATGTCTTTTTTTCAAATTTGGTAACAAAAATTTCTTGTTGCAATTTGTTTGATTTATGTTTAATTATATGCATGTGAAAAGGCTTAGAAATATGTTTAAGTTAGTTTGGATGCATATATTATATGTTTTGATGTATTTTGTTGTATGATACAGTGAATTTCAACTAAATTATTAATTGAATACGACGATGAACAAATCATTAAAGGAAGATAAATTTTATCGAAAGAGATAGTTTTAAATGTTATGAAATAATTTCATTATAGAAAGTGACAATTGTCATAAGATATATGTAGAAAAATTCTTAGATGATTGGAACTAAAATTATAAAAAATTTAAAATTTTAAACAAATTTAAATAATAAAAACAAAAGTTGAAAAAAATTATACCCAATTTTTTAATATATAGAATAACTCATTATCTTTGGCTTGCTTCTAGGCGCATCTACATACCAATGACTTTATGATAACTCTAGTATTACCTATTAAAATACAACTCTCTTTTAAAGCTTGTATTTGGTTTCATAAATTAATTCTAATTGTGTTTGGTTGGAAGCAAATTTGCTGAAAATTTTTCTTTTCTTTCTCTCTTTTCTTTTTTTCTTACCAACACACTTAACTAAAATTATGGATGACTTCCTTTCCTAATATTAAAAAAGGAAGTCATCCATAATTTTAGGCCGAATTTTTCAATCTCATTAAATGCCAAAATGAAATAATTTTTATTTTGTTAAATCAAGTCAATTAATTACTTTAATTATTGGCATATATATGGCTTAATATTAACAATGTATAATTTAATCACAGAGGTGAATCATCATATTATAAAAGTAAATTAATCTACACCCTCTATATGTATGTAAATGTGTTAATTTTTACCATTCATATGTCATATATTTACTTGGTGAAAATTTTGACACTTGACATAATTTAAGCCATCTATGTATTAAAAAAAGATAAAATCACAACCATCTACTTGTCAAATAAGAATTTAATTAATTAATTAATTAATTAATATAAAACATAACCCTCCATTTTTCTTTAGTCCACCAAACACATTTGTATTATATCAAAAAGTATTTTAATGTTACATGTGCTAATGCGTATTGATTAAAAAATTTATTCAAAATAACATAATAGCTATCTAATTAAAATATCAAAATTATATTAATTTTGTTAATACAAAAAATTATTAATTAATTTAATAATACATTTGATTCATCATTAGCTTGTTGGTTATTGTGTATAATTTTCTAAAATCATTGTGAACTAGATATGAGTATATACGAACTTATTTACATTATTTCTATATAACTTAATATAACCAAAATTGTTAATGATCATGAATGAACTCTAACAAAATATTATAACCTTTAGACACGAAAAATATAATTTTGAATGAATTTATTATAGTTACACTTACATGTAATAAAGTTCTTTTATTGTCAACTATCAATGAAGTATTGGTCATGATGTTGTCAAACCTCTAATTCGATCATAGAATCAAAAGTTTAATCATATACGAAATTAGCATATCCACAAAATTTACTTTCAGAAATTGCATACTCTAACCAAAGACTTTATTCAAGAGATTTAGTTAAAAAATTTGTTGTCCCTCGATGAATTTCGTCAAAATAGTTAGTTAAAAAATTTATCATCCCTCGATGAATTTTATCGAAAGAACCATGAACTACTTTGTTTTTAGTCACTATCCCTACTCTAAACAATCTCAAATATATACAAGAAATCCAAATGACTTAAATTAACATATATCACTTTTAAACTAGTTTTTAATCATAGTTGAAAAATTAATTAAACCTAAATCAATAGTAAGACAAAATTAAAATTAAATTTTTGATTTTTTAAATACATATTAAAAACATACTACATACCTATTGAAAACTTTAACTATCGATTTTTGTCATGTAGTCGTTGCAAAAATAATTCTAATTGTTGTCATTTTTCTCTATGCTCTAAAATCAATGGGATTTTAAGTAGAGTTTTTATTGAAAAGTTGAAGAATAATGGGTTTAGCTTGTTTTGCAAAAAAAGAACTGAAAGTTTGTATTTAAGATAAGGTCATTTTTGTTTAAATGGTATCTTTTTGGCACCAAACAGAAAACTTTTACAACTAAGGTTATAATTATAAATAGATAATTAAATTAAGGTTATTTTTGTCAAAAACCCTAAATTCTTTCATTGGTTTCTCTTTCACACTCTAACTTTTTCAATTTGGCTATTTTTGAAAATAGACACATTCATATTTTATTAATCAAATAAATCAAGTATAATATACTTGGATAGAAATGCCTCCATAGTCATACCAAATCAAATTTTTTATTTCTTCTTCCTCTTTTGTCATTCTCATCTCTCATTTTTTTCTCTTATTTTACAAATATTTTTCGACTAATTTTTTTATAAGAAATAAAAGTTATAAACCAAAAATTTAAAAATTGGCATTGCACACTTACCTTAGATGAATTCAAATTTAAGTTGTTGTATATATGAGTTGATTTTTTTTTTTGGTCATATTTTTTTGTTTAAATATGGCACTGGTTGAAAAAATGTTTAAAAAAATAGAAAATTTGAATTTGAAGAAGTGTTATTTTGCTTTATTAAGTGTTGTATATGTTGATATTTTCTATTTACTTGATTTTGATGTAATTTTGTTGTATTTGGGAGAATATTGCCGACAAATATAGTATTAGTTGTTGGAAAATATAGTATTGTTGCCGAAAATTTTGAGTTTTTGTTAATTTATGTAATTTAAAAATTTTAAAGGTTATTTTAAAATAATATTTAAACTTTAATCTTTTTTTATATTTTAGTCCATTACTGTGGTGGTTTTTATATATAATAGGTGGCTAAGTTTTATTTATTTTGTCTTATTTTGAATAATTTTTGTTATCATTTGAGAATTTTTCTTAATTTTTCTTAATTTTAAGACATTTGAGGTTAATTTGATTAATTTATAAAATGGATAAATAGTAATTTATTTATGTTATGCAATTTAGTTTGTTATTGTGCTTATGTTGATACTGTAAACTTTTTTATAAAAATTTTAGTACCTATTTTTCATAATTTGAATATTTGATCCCTTTAATCTCTTTATATTATACATTTGAATAGAATAAAAATGGTGAAACTTTCAAAAATACTAAAGGTTTTAAAAAATGATCAATTTGATAGGATTTCAACTTTTTTATTAAATATGTGGGTAATAGAAAAATTAAAAAAAAAAAAATTGATGCCATAATAGAAAACAATTTTTTGGCGAACTTGCTTTAGTTATTTTTTAGATATTAGGTTCATTCATTTTTTAGCAACCTTGTACATTAGATGTTGTTGCAGGAGATCATTACCATCGAAAATGATAATAGTATTCTATACTTTCTTGTGAGAGGTGCATTCATTAAGTTTTCTATATCAGAGTTTGCATTATTAACAGGCTTAAATTTAGGATAAAGTACATGTCAACCATCAACTGAGGGACCGATTTTTTCAAGATAAGGTCATTTATGTTGGTAAGCTAGATAATATATATAATGCCTTTGATTTTAATGACATAGATAATGTTAATGCAATTAAATTGTTACTATACTACTTGCTTGTGTGATTTTTATTCGATAGGAGATTTCATTACATTACCAACAATTACATATTATACAGAATGGATGATTTAAACTAATTTAACATCTATCCACAGGAATTCATAGTATACTAGTATTTATATAAGAGTTTAAGCTGTGTAATAATAGGAAAAGTAAAAAAATATAAGAAAAAATTTGCCATTCATAAGGGGAAAAAAAAAGAAGTATACATTTCGATATGATTTGTTTGGATTTGTCATTCCATTTTAAGTATGACTCACTCAATCACTACTTTCAATATGTGTGAATTTTATAGTTGTTGTATTGTAATTGTTAAAGTACCATAACTAATGCTTAACATGTTGTATATTAAGCAGTGTTGGATGTACAAGGTTATTACATATATGGGCATGTTATACACTTAGCATCAAGGCAAAACATATCTATGAATACTTCATTAGGCTTGCACCAATACTAACATTAAAGCATTAGAATTCATATGCAAAGTTACAGATAATGAAAATGTATATGTTGTGTAACTAATGTTTAGTAAATATCCTTTATTTTTTTTATAATGTAATCATTAATATTTTATATACAAGCTATAATAAATAGAACTTTAAAGTCGAGATTGTGTTAGATTATGCCCTCAAAGTCATTCATGCTATCTACTTTAGGGATATTTTATCTTATGTATATATTATCTATCAATGAAAAAAAGAGTTTATTTATTCACAAATATATATTGTTTCTTTTATTTAGAAAACTTTAAATAAAACTTTTAAAACTTTAAATTTACATGAGATTTGATTGAATTGGAGTTAAAATGAATGTATAGTGAATTTTTAAAGATAAATATTAAAACCTAAAAGAATCTATTTATTTGACAGTTGTGCGCATTTTTGTAAAATCATATTGATTGGATAATATATTTTTTTTTGGAAAATCTCTTATGTTTTTTATAAACTAGACATATTGAATAGTTAGGATTCAATAAACTATTTGACTTTACACATGAATATAGTCAATTTTTTAGATAGAAAATGACAATTGAGTTGTAGATTCAACATTTGATATGGTCTTATTTTATGATTTGAAGAATGTTCTAATCTTTTTATACTTAATCTTTCTAGTTTGTACCTTATATTGTATTATACTTGACAAATATTTGACGTAAATATTTCAATTTTAAATATTTATTTGACTATTAATATAATTTTTCGGCTTCCTTCAATTTGGGCCACCACTTATGGTGACCAAAAATGAGTTTTAATACTTTTCAACATATTTTCAACCTTCCAATGTATTTTTCGGCCTTTCAAGATTATCAATCACTATATTTTTATAAATGAATGAAAACTAAATGTAATTAACATCAACAATAGATATAACACTTATTCAAGCAAAATAATACTTCAAGTAGCAAAATCTCAAATTTTCTTATAAAAACATTATATTTTCGAATAACATTCTTGCACACACAACAAAATTGTATAAAAAACACCAACATATATAATACTTAATTAAACAAAATAACACTTTTTTAAATTTCAAATTTCCTCAACACTATTTTAACCAACACCATATTTAAACTTAAAAATAGGCAAAAATAATAATCAAATTACACATGCAACTTTTTAAAATCAAATTCACCTAAGGAAAGTGTGCAATGCCAACTTTTAAATTTTTAATTTATAACTTTTGCTTTTGCTTAAAATTGGTCAAAAATTATTTCCAAAATAAGAGAGAAAAGGAGAGATGAGAATGAAAAGGAAGAAGAAAGAATTATGCTCTAAGGGGTTATAGAGGTATTTATGTCTAAGTGCATTATGTTTGGCTTATTTAATTAATGAATTATAAAGTGATTATTTTAATAAATTAAATTTAAAAAATAACTAATTTTAAAAATTTTCCTTGTCTTTATTGTCATGTGCCAACAACATTTCACAACAGTAGAAAAGATAATTTCATTAAGCTCCCTTTAATTTTTTGATAAATTTTAAATTATTATCAAATAATAATAATAATTATTATTATTATATGTTTAGTATTTTTTAAATTTAATATTTAATAATAGTATAAATATAATTAAAAAAATTAAAAATTACAAATATTTACACAAATTTATTAAAGGTTAAATATTCGTTAAAAAAAATTTGATAATAAAATATTAAATCTGTTATAAATTTAAGAAGAGTATAAAATTAAATTCTTTTAACAAATAAGTTTAAAAATATCCGTTCTAAATCTTATTGGTTGCCATCTCTGTTAACTACCAGCAGAGTCACCAATGTCACTGACTACTCACTGCCATTGCCAGTAGTGTAACAAGTTCCTATTGTTATAAGTGGAGTCCAAATTTTATGATCTACATGATGAATAAAGTTTTCTTTTGTTTTTTTTTTTATATTATTGACAAAATGTAATAATAAAAAGGCCTTAAAAATCAAAAAATAATGGCGACACTTAATGCCTGCCAACATAAAGACGGGCAATGACGGTGCACCATCGGCACCTCTTAACTTATCATCAAACAATGATTTCAATGGTACTGGCAGTGCAGCACCACTCGCTGTTGTTGTGTCTTGATTTTTGTACTTTTTAAAGGTAATTTATTGTAAAATAAAATAAATAAAATTCCACCATCGCACAGATTGTAAAATTTGAAGTCTAATATGTTCAATAAGAATCTGATATGCCGTCGTCATCGGCAATTGGTAGGTGGTGGTGAATAGTAGAGGTGGGCAGATTTCAACGAAATCAATTCAAACTGACTGAAAAAAAAAAATTGATAAATTTGGTTTAGTTTGGTTTGATTTTAATTTTAAAAAATTAAACTAATAAATATCAATTTAATTTTTAATTTGAACTTGACTTAAATCACAAAAATTAAATCAATTTAATAAATTATAAAATTTTAAATTTTTTTATTATTTAATTTTAATTCTTATTAGTAATGAATTAATAGTTAATTATAAATTTTTGAATGCTAAAATTATTTAATCTCAATTCTAAATTTTTTGTTCATGAAGTTAAGGATACTTGTTATAAATTTTGAAAATTTAATTTTAAATTTATTTAAATAAATCTATTTTATTTTTATTATCTTAATGAACACAAGTGGCTCATTTATATTTGTTTAATATAAAATTTTGTAAGTTCAATGAAACTAATTTTTATTTTTTATTTTAGGGCCCAAAAAATTATAAATAAATTTTATTTTTTTGTAGGACCAATAAACCGACTAAAATTAATAATAACTTTTATTTTTGAGATTAAACTCAAACTATTAAATTAATTTAAATCATCTGAATTTTGTTAGTTTGATTTGATTAGAATTAGTTTGGTTAAAAAAAAAAAAAACAATTTCAGATTGATTTTGGTACCAAAATTAATCCAAAAAGTCCACCCCCAATGGCCGGTAGTAGCTCAATGGTTGTGGGTTAATTTTTTTATTTATTTTATGCAATTATTATTAGTCAAATATTTATTTTTATTAAATAATTATTAAATTAAGCAAATTAAAAGATGACATGCAACAATGAGTTGATAGGCATCTAACTAACTCATTGAGATATTTGTGGGTAGTTTTCAAACCACTAATACTAATACGTACATTATGCCAAACCTTAACAAATTTAATTGTCATTTACTCCAAAACGAAAAATCTAAAAAAAATTAATATAAAACTTGCTCTCTCTCCCTCTCTCCCTCTCAATCCTTTCAATGGCATGTATTTCTACTCTATCACTTCAAATACATCAAGAAATATATTTTAATTTATGAAAATGGTTTATGGTGCATAAAACAATATTAGAAATTATGTGATATAATATATTTTTAAATTAAACCATTTCATGATGTTATGTGATAAGTAAAATATAGTCTTTTTGCCTGAAGATAAAATTATAATAAGACAAAATTTAATTAGTGTGATGCAATCACAAAAATTCTTACCAAATTATTAACTATTGAATTTATAGTTAATGTTAAATCTAACATGCTTAATTAATCCATAATAAAATGTTCCATATTTAGGGTATGTTTGTTTTTAGGAAAAAAAAGAGGAAAGGAAAAAAAAGGATAATTTGAATTACTTTATTTATTTTTGTAAAAAATGAATGGAAAAGAAAGAAAAGAGAAATTCTCTTTTCTCAAAGTGAAGGAATATAGATTCCTTCATAATTAGTGATGAATTCATATTTTAAAAGTAAAAAGTAAAATATTTTACAGTTTTACCCTTATTAAAATATTAAATTTTAATTTTATCCTTATATAAATTTAACTATATAAATATTTATTTTTATTACAAATTTATTTTATTTTAAAAGATTAAAATATTTATTTTTAAATTTTTAATTTTTGATAATAAATTATTAAATATGTTAGTGATCTAATATTAAAATTTTAAGAATAAATTAATTATATATGAATATAAAATTAGTAA
>CP135533.1:7500160-7586885 GCA_032402905.1 Khaya senegalensis | reverse complement strand
AAAAAATTAATTTATTTTTTAATTATTAAATATATAAATTATTTTATATTTTAATATAAAAAATGTATTTTTTTCTAAATAAAATATAATAAAATTCATTCGTTCCATTAAATCATTCATAAAACAAATAAAGGAATATATTCATTACCCTTTTCCTTTCTCTTTTCTTTTCCTTTCCTTTCTTATTTCCTTTCCTCTTTCCATTCCTCTCCTAAAAACAAACACAACCTTAATATACTTATGAGATGTGATATCAGCTATTATGGACTTATTATTACTTAATTATGATTAGGAGTAAGTTTATGGTTTTATATTCGTGTTATTTTTTATTCATCTCATGTTAAAAAAAGGTCAATCCAAATTTGAATTATTTAATAATCATAAAAAAAGTAAATATTCTAACTTAATATAATTATTAAATGATTAATTAAATTATAAATATATTACCTATTTAATATTTTTTATTTATATTTTAATATATCTTTACAATATTTATGACAAAATTTTCTCCAATACAAATAAATTTTGTTCTAAATATATCAAAATATCTTTTAAAAATAAATAAATATAATTTAAAAAAATTTAGAATACAAAAAATATAAAAAAATTTATTAAATCATAAATGAGTTAACACGATATAATTACGTAAATTGTTAATTATGTCATAATGGTTCATGTGTTAAGAATATTAAACTCGATCTTCTATCTTGTCTTTGTATATTAATAGTATAATCTTATATTAATCTAAACTCGTAAATTTTGTATCGTATTTATGTCTAATTAATAGGTGATATCAAAAATTATCATCCCTAATTATAGTTTATAAATAGTATAAAAAGTTGTCTAAAAACAATTAAGACACTTAATTCTAATTCATATAAAATAACAAATATTCTTCCTCATTGCCATATATATTTGAATATTTTTCCTCATAAATATCTTGAAAATTGTGGTAAAAATTTTACAATTTTTTTTAAATCATTTTTCTTTTCAATAAATTATTATTGTTGTTGTTGTTGTTGTTGTCAACACCATATTTGATTTTTTTAAAAAATCTATTGAAAATTGTCACAAGACTTTATAAATGTTTTAAAAAATTCAATATTCTTTTTCACAAAATAATAAATAATTATGATTAAAGAGTAATTGATAGTTTTATCACCTAGAAAATATAAAATATTAATTTTTATTTTAAATTAATTAAAATAAATATAAATATTTATAACATACAGCCTTAGTGTCTCCACCAGTATTTAACATAAATACTTCTAACATACATCTCTTAATTTTTCCATAACTCCAAAAAATTTGTGACCTATAATTTATAAATTTATTATTACATGTACTTCATGTTATAATTTTGTAATTATAAAAAGAGAGTACTTCATGTTATAATTATTGTGTCTTTTATTTGCCTTCTCTCTTTTCTTTGACTATATCATCGTGTTACTTAGTGATTGTTTTTACAACATGTTATCAAAAGAAAGCTCCAATTAGGTAATGAAAATACTTGTCCTTTTGGTTTCTTTTATCTAATAATTATTTTAATGTATTATATTATACTACAATTGTTTGTCACTTTATTTTTTTAAAAGAAAATTTCATATAAATATCACTAAGGACACATTATATTTGCTAGTATTATCATTTTTATGTATGTTACGTGATTACTTTCTTAGGATTATATGTTTATCTTTAATTATGCATATAATACTTAAAAAAAAAAAAAAAGAAGGATTTTTGGTATAAACCAAGCAAATCATGAAATGTATAGTTTAATAGAACATTTTTTTTCTTTTGTGCAAGTGATGACATGATAGAATTTATTTTTAATTAATTATTGATTAATTATTATTATATGTCCTTTTAGCCAATATCAACCAAAATGAACATGACTCTGATACTAAAAAATTATCTAACTTTTGTCATTCATTGTATAATATTTATTTATCAAAATAATAAATAAGTTATGTTTATTTGTATTAAATTATCTAACTTTTGTCTTTCACTACATAATATTTATTTATTAAAATAATAAATTAATTATGTTAATTTTTATTATTTTATAGTTGTTTGAAAATTTCAAATCTCACAAAATTTGAATTCATTGCTTTTGATATTTCTAGTGATAATTATTTATCTTGGGTATTGGACATTAAAATCCATCTTAATGCTATGAATCTTGAAAATACTATTAACAAAGGAAATGATATATCTATCCAAGGTTGTGCATATTTGATAATTTTCTTCGCCACTAGCTTCATGAGCAATTAAAAAGTGAGAAACTCACATAAAAGATTCATTTGTCTTTTGAAATTGTCTAAATGAAATATTTTTTGAAATTGTTAAATAAAATATTTAATCACCAAAAAATAATCATACTTTTAAAAATTAGTTATAACTAAATATACTTAAAGTTATAAGATTTTAAATTCATTAGTTAGTATAATTTTACATTATTCAAAAATTTTTCTCAATTACAATTGTATGAAGAAAAAGATTTGATGTAGATATGTTAAAAAAAATCTCCACTTTTTATGTTTCAAATTTTCTCTTACAACAATAATATAGAGAGTAGAAATTTAAAAAATATTATGAACTTATCTCATATCTTTTATTGGTTAAAAATAATAATAAATTTTTATTAAAAAAATCATTAGTATTACGGATGAAGTCTATGCAATTCCATGAAATGAATGGTACTTTAGCAAATATTTGTGCTAACCATCAAGAATATGGACAAAGTCATGGTCAAAAATATAATCAAGGTCATAATGGTTATAACAAAAAATTTTAAATCAATTTACTTGAAGTGAAACAACAATTATGAAGAGTAACAAAAACAAAATTGTTCTCAAAAGATACCTCCAAAGGATTATAAAAAAATTATTTTAGATGTGATTTAAAAAGACATTGGTCATATGTTAGTTGTACACCAAAACATCTAGCTGATCTTTTAAAGTATTTAAAATATTAAATAAAGTAAAATTAAGATAAATTTCATTGAACATGACAATTTGATTGATATAACTCATTTGGATATTTTAGATTTTTTTAAAGATTCTAATGGCAAGATTGAACACTTAATTGATGATGAAAATGTCAAAACTAATTAGAGTGATCCAATTTTGAAGGTGTTTTCAAAGTTTGGTATATTTTCAAATTTACTGTATTTAAGATTTGAAATTATAGTGTATTTAAAATTTAGTATTTTGGTGTGTTTTAAATTATGTTGTAAAAATATTTATCATTTTGAATGTTCTATGAGAACTTGATGCGTAATTTTCAACTTTTTCTAATAAAATAGTTTTTATTATATTTTCTTTATTTTATCTAAATATTTTTTATAACTTTATTTTATATGTGTGAAAAATAAATACCATAAAGGATTTTAACAATCATACGATGAATGATGAATACAAATGATTGGTAGATAGTGTTGCAACATAAAATTCTATAAAATACAAATTTTTTTTTCAACATTAGCTATGGCTCATGTTAATAAAACATCAACTTCTCTCAATCTAATTAAAGGCTCAGAAATAACTAATATTAGGTTACCAAATGGTATAAAATTATGCATTGATAATACTTTATCCTCTAGCAAATTAAAAAGAAATCTGCTTAGTTTTATGGACATTTATCAAAATAGATACCATATTGAAATATCTAATGAAGGTTATTATTAATTTCTTTATATTACTTCAACCATATCATGCTAGAAGCATGTATTTGAAAAAACATTCATTCTCTTTTAGGTTATATTATACAATTATGAGAATAATAAAAATTAATTTTACAAAGACTTGAAGTTCTCTGATTCAAAAAATTTTAAATTTTAGCATGATTAACTTAAGCATTTTAGACCTATGAGAAGTATTTTAGAAAATTCACATGAACATAAATTATAGAAACAAAAGCTTTTTTAACCTACTAATAGTCCATGTGTTACTCTCAAAATAAACTAATTATTCGACCATTTTTAATAAAACTAATTCTTAAATCCTGTAAATTTTTAGAATGAATCTAAATATATATATATATATATATATATATGGGCTATATGCTGAAATTGCATACCATTTTATTATTTTTTGGTCTTAGTTAATGTTTCAACTAGATAGTTATATGTCTCTTTACTTTCTACTTGTAGTATTCATTTGCTAGATTTGTTACTCAAATCATCAAATTATGAGCATAATTTTTTAATTTTTCTATTAAAAAAAATTAGATTAGACAATGCTAGTGAATTTATATTTAAATGATTTAATGATTATTGCATGTCTATAGAAATTGATTTTAAGCATATTGTTGCACACACTCATACACACAATAGTTTAGTTGAGTCTTTGATTAAACACTTACAATTAATTACTTGACTATTACTACTTAGATCAAATTTACTTGTTTCATGCTAGGGACATAGTAAATGGTGCATCATGAATTCGCATTTGACCAAGCTCATATCATACATATTCACTTTCACAACTTATTTTTGGTTAACAATCTAGTATCTTCATTTAAAAATTTTTAGTTGTATTGTGTATATTCCAACTACACCCCTATAAAAAAACTAAGATGTGTTTTGAAAGAAGACTTGAAATTTATGTTGGTTTTGATTCTCCATCTACAATTAAGGATCTTGAATCTTTCACATGATATATTTTTACTAATTGCCATTTTGATAAATTAATTTTTCGTCATTAGGAGAAAAAAGACAAATAAATAAATAGCGTGAAATTACATAGAATGCATCATCATTATCTCTTTTTGATCCTTGTATGGATCAATGTGAATTTGAAGTTCAAAAGATTATTAATTTACTAATTCTGAAAATAAAATAAAATCTTATATTCCAATTAAAATGCCCGAGTGCATGTTAAAATCTTGAAGATAGTATGATAAAACTAATAAAAGTGAATCACATCTTATACACAGAACACAAATTGGTTTAAAAGACACAACTTCCCAGAAGAGGATAACACTTGAAAAATTACAAAAAAATTATAAAATTCTGGAAGAGTCATTACTTGCTAATAGGTAACAAAAAGTGATCAATTAAATGTTATTGACCTTATTGCTCCAAAAAAAAAAAGAAAATTTACCAATAATTGAAGATGTATCAATTTCTCTTGAAAAGACAAATAACATTGAGATTTTAATTGATTATATTGGTACAAAAAAATATTGGGATTGGAATAAAATTATTATTGATAATATATTTTTATTTGTTGTTTCTCAGAATATTACAAAAGATCATTATAAAGATGCTTAAATTACAAACTGTGTAAGCATGTCGACAAACAAATTATCGGCCATAGTGAAAAGAATTTATTTAAGTAAAGCTAAATTGACTTGCAAAACGTGAAGTATTTGAATTTTTAGTTTAAATATTTAAAGATGTCAAATTTATTGGATATAAATGAGTATTTATAAAAAAAAAAAAAAATTGAGATTGTACGGTATAAAGCAAAATAAGTAGCACAAAGTTTTTCTCAAAGATCCGATATTAATTATAAGAAAACATGTTCTCCAATTTGGTTAGTCTTGTAACATCTTAGAGCTTGATATACATTTTATGAATATAGTGACTACCTACTTGTATGGTTTTAATATTAAATAATTTAAAATATTAGAAACAAATAATTCAAAACCTTGTAACTTGTATTCATTAAAACCATAGAGATCTTTGTATGAATTAACATAGTACTGAATAATTATTGTATACATTGATAATTTGAATTTGATTAGAACCTTAAAAGTGTTTTGAAAGATAACATTTTACTTAAAAAAAAAAAAGAGTTTGAAATAAATGATTTTGAAAAAATAAAATTTTGTCTTTGCTTATAGATTGAACATTTGTCAAATAGAATACTCATAGTTTTAATCAACATATAATTAAAAAATTTTAAATCGTTTAACATATAATTAAAAAATTTTAAACCATTTTAAAATGGATGAAACTCACCCATTAAACACTTCAATGGTAGTGCAATCACTTAATGTAATTAAGGAAAAAAAAAAAATCCTTTTCCTCTTAAAAAAAATGGTGAAAAGATTTTTAATCTTAAAGTATCATACTTTAAATGCAAAGGTACACTTATTTATCTTACAAATTGTACTAAACCTAATATTATTTTTTTAAATCAATTTATTACCAAGATATAGTTTTAAACAAACCCATAGACATTGAAATGGTGCAAAGCATACATTATCTCTTAGGAACAATTGACACGGGTTTATTTTATTCAAATGAATAAAAATTACAACTAACTAGATCTGTAGATGTTGGATATTTCTTTGATACACAAAAAGCCTTATCACAAACAAGTTATTTGTTTATATATGGTAATACTATTATATCATGGCGATATATGAACCAAACATTTGTTGTAACTTTTAAAAATTATTCAGAAACATTTGTCATCTATGAAATATGTTGTGAATGCATTTGGTTAAAATCAATGGTACAACACATTCAAAAAACATTAGATTGTCTTATGTTAAAGCTAATTTAATAATATTATACGAAGATAAGGCTAATTGTATTACATAAATAAAGGAAATTATATAAAAGGTGATAGAAGTAACTATATTTTATTAGAATTCTTTTACACACATGAACTTAAAAATAATTGTGATATCAATATTCAGTAAATAAGCTCAAGTGACAATATTATATATTTATTTACAAAAACCTTACTAATTGCAACATTCAAAGAGTTATACTCAAAATTGAGATGCATCAACTCAAAGGTTTAAGTTGAAACTTTTGAAGCATCTATACTAAGACAAGAGCAAGCATATTTTTTGGTAAAAAAATTAATTTGGAGAAAATTTATATTTTGTACTCTTTTTCCTCATTAGGTTATTATCCTTTTGGGTTTTTCCTAGTAAAGTTGTAATAAAAAGTGCTTTTTGTCAAATTTATTTTAAAATATAAGTATATTAATGTACTCTTTTCCTCTTATTAATATTTTTCAAGTTTGTTAGTAGTAAAAATTTTAAAAGACACTTTCTTTATATTATGAATATTTAAGGGAGAATATTTTGAATTAATTAAAAAAAATATAGATATTAATAACTTATAACTTTTAGTCTCTTTATTGGCTATTTAATATGAATATTTATAACAAATATTCCTTAATATTTCTGTAACTTTAAAAAATTATGATACATGATCTATAAATTTATTATTATAATTATTTTATATTGTAATTTTATAACTTTAAAAAGAGAGCACATCTTTTTATTTTAAATACTTGAAATGAACAATATCACTCTTGTTTCTTTTGTTTCCTTACTTTTTTTTTTTTTTTTAACTATATCATTATTTTACTTGTCAATTATTTTTATAATAATTTTAAAAATCTTGTTATGATTAACCAACTAAAATAAACAACATTCATGCCTTCTAAGTAAGGATCAATTATATCCTCAACGTTTAATAATAACTCACCAACCTTTTTCATTAACATATGTAGGTCTATCTTGCGATGAGATTAGTTTCTAGAAGGGAGTAATTGAACTACGAAATTCGGTTTGATTTGGTAATTATCTTAACTAGGGAGGTAATTTCATAATCGGCAGAAGGGTCTTGTAATTAATCTTAGTAAAAGAGATGGCCAAAACCAAAAGTAGCAACTAAATTACCATTATACCCTAATCTTTATTTTATTTTAATAATTTATTTATAATAAAAAAAAGGTCGCGACCAATTTCTTGATTAAAAAGAAACTCACAAGTATACAATATTTTGCAGAAGGTACTTGATTCCTTTTAGCTGTGAAGAAGAGTCAAATTACTCGCAGAGAAAGAAGAGGAGTAGAAGAGGCAGAATGAGCAGCATAGGAACAGGCTACGATCTGTCCGTCACCACATTCTCTCCAGACGGTCGCGTTTTCCAGATCGAGTACGCAGCTAAAGCAGTTGACAACAGCGGGTACAAAATAAATCTTTCTTCGATTTCCCTAGTTTCTTTTTTCCCTATTTTTTTGGTTTATTTATTTTAATATTTTTCTTTCATACTTCACGTGCAGGACTGTGATTGGGATTAAATGCAAAGATGGGATTGTTTTGGTAAACTTTTGATTTGTTTATTCACTAATTTTAAATTGTTTTTGATGTTAATTAAACGAATTTCGGGTGTGATTTTTAGGGAGTGGAGAAGCTAATAGCGTCAAAAATGATGTTGCCTGGTTCTAATAGAAGAATCCATTCCGTTCATCGTCACTCTGGCATGGTACTTACTGCATCTTACTTGTCTTCTACTTTGTCGTTTTATAGATTGGTTAGATTTGAAATCTCTACAAGTGAAGCTGGGGATTTTTTTTTTTTTAATTTGCATTTGATCGTTTGATGGTGTAATTTCATATTTTGTGTATTTTTTCAAGTTTGTGTGTGTGAGAGAGAGGGGAAGTGACAGAGAGAGTGAAGGTGATCCTACTATTTGTTTGAAGGATAATGTGAAAGAGGATTTTTATTAGAGTATTTAAGTTTAAAATTGTAGGGTTATGCTTATACGAATAGGAGAGATGTTTAATGGTCATATAAATGCCGAAATTAATGGACAAGAGGGGAGTTGCGGTGTTCTTCTCTAGGAAAGGGGATTTTTTGTACTAGTCTATTAAGTCAATTTTGCTGATTAATAATTTCTTGGACAACTTTTTCCAGTTACTCCTTTGACTCAAAATCGTAGCCTCATCTCTCTGAACTGAGTTTTTCTATTGCTAGTATGAGTGAAAATGCAAAGAACAGTTCAGTGAGTTCTAAAGACTTTACCATACATTTGATGATGTATTGTAGACTTGGATTGCTATATCAAACACAATAAAGAAATTAATAAATAAATAAAAAGAAAGAAAGAAATGAAAAAATCTATAGGAATTCTCACTCTTTGGTACAACTGGTGGTTGATTAAGCAAAATCTCTTTTGGAATGGGAGTTCTTCTTCTTCTGCATTTTTTGTGTTATAGTCAGTTGCTTTTAGGTAATCTGATGCTCAGTTTTTACACAAACCATGGAGTATGTATAATCTTATAGTCAGTTTTTATGCAAATTGTGGAGTATATATCAGAATGTTCTTGAATTTCACAATTTGGTACAAGTCAAAGCAATCATGGATTCTTTGCTCTTTGCTCTCCTTCTATAGTGCATTGGCATGTTTGATATAATTTCATGTCTGATGATGATTGTTTAATATCCTATTGCATTGGATTGTTTGATATCTTTTTGATGGTTTAATAGGATACATGTAAACCTGTCTCAGTGTATTTAGTTTTAACTTCATTTAGGTGCAGCCTGTCCTCAGTGTACTTAGTTTTAACTTCGTTTAGGTGCATGTACTGATATTTTTCCAAATTCAGGCTGTTGCAGGGTTAGCAGCAGATGGGAGACAAATTGTTGCCCGGGCTAAGTCTGAAGCTACAAACTATGAAAGGTTTGCTTCATAGATCATTTATTTATGCAATTTGTATCATGCAGTAACACTGTTTTTAGGTATAGAATGGAAAGCATTGCTTTAAATGCATGGTGTTCTCCCAGCATAGGTGCAACACAAATACTTGTAGCTAAGCAGTCCTTATAAAGTGTCCCAGGCTCATATATATATATATATATATATATATATATAATATGTTTTGACCCTTTAGTTCAAAAACAAGTTATCATTCAAAAGATCAAACATGTCAACAATATGCCAAAACAACTAACTTGAATTTATTTAATCAGACTGCAGTCTAAGGTATTCAATTGTAATGCTGTATCAACTTTGTGAAACTTCTGACAATCTTTCCAGATGCAGGAACAAACTATCAGTATTGTGATTATGTGAGGAAGAAATATAGTAGTAAGAAGAAAGAAATTGAGAGAGAGCAGGAACAAACTATCAATATTGTGATTATGTGAAGAAGAAATATAGTAGTAAGAAGAGAGAGAGAGAGAGAGAGAGAGAGAGAGAGACTGTAGGGGGACAAGAGAAAGAGGAGAGAGAATACCTGTTTGTTAAGTAGTATGTTGTCAAAGAGCACCGTGATGATGTTTGTTAGAATTGTTTGAGAAGGCTAGGATTTGAGATCTATATTTGAAAGCATATTTCAAATATATTGGTTTCAGACATTGTTATGTGTACCCTAACTAATTTTATTGTTATATGATGCTCACATTTAATAGCTAAAAGAAAAGTTGAGATGTTAAATGAATGATGTTCAAAACTCTACCTGGAAAGTCTTTGAAGCACCTAACACCTAGCCCAAAATACTTTGCCCTTATGAGGACTTATCAGTAATGCTTTTAACAAATATGAAGGGAAGTCTTAAGCATGTTGAAATATTTGTTCTTTTTTGTGTGTGCTTGTTTCTACATAAAGACATAGTGTTGGCTTTCTGTGTCTTTTTCCTCTTACTGTTTTTATCAATAAGCCACATGGATAATAAATTTTGATGGAAATTTTTGTTTAGCCTTAACGTTGCATAAAATTATCACTGTTGCTTGTTGACAGGTTCAAATTTAAGTACTTGCAAATTACCTATCTAATTACAAAGTATATATATATGGCCAATCCTATCATATATACACTTATGGTCAGTTGTGGGATTGTGAGAAATCAGTTGACATATACTGTTGAACTTTTCTTTGACCCTCTACCCATGATTTCAGATTCTAAAGCATTACTCTCTCTTGCACACATGCATACACTCCAAACATTTTTTTATTTGTGTCCAAGGGATTGTTTCTTTAGGTTATACCTTATTATGAGAGGTTTGATGAGTGTGTCAAAATGCCCTTTGTATGTCAATTTATTTGTGGTTATGTAAGGAACTTTTTTTAAACTAAAATTTATTTGGAGGACTCTGTTGTGTGAGGAAATTTGACTACTAATACTGATAAAATATTTCTCATAGAAAACAAGATCTAATACTGATAAATATATGGCTGCTCCTTGCATTGTGCAAGGGACTAGCCAGTGCAGTATCACTAGCACATCCAAGGTGAAATATGTGTTCTAAAGTTCACAATTGGAATCAATCTGTGTATTTTCTTATTAAAAAAAAGTAAAGGAAGTTGAAGATGCTAATATTATTATTCTAGTTTAATAAGGATAGCAGGTCAACCAAAATTTGACCGGGAAAAGTATTCTGTGTATATGGGTGATTGGAACATTGAGAGTTAAAATGTTGACTAAATGGCCTTAAATCCTCTGATTAAAGGCTCATTTGGCACTTTGGAAAACTCATGTTGAAAATAATTTAAATAGTGAAGATTTATGGAAGTCTTGTTGCTGCATATCTTCTTTTCAAGAGTGCACCCTCTTAAAGGCATCTAAATGCAATTTTAACTTAAATTAGAGTAAATACTTTTTATGTGTTTTAAACAGATCGTAACAAATTAATCCTATTTGTCTTTGGCTGGCAGTGTATATGGTGAACCAATTCCTGTGAACGAACTTGCTCAACGGGTTGCTAGTTATGTGCATCTGTGCACTCTTTATTGGTGGCTAAGGTTTGACGAGAATTAACTTACCTTTGTTGTTGTTTTTAAGTTCTTCCCCTTGCTTCTTTGATAATCGAAGAGAATAAATGGTATTGCTGCAGACCTTTTGGATGTGGGGTAATTCTTGGAGGTTACGACAGAGATGGACCGCAATTGTATATGGTTGAACCTTCTGGTGTCTCCTATGTAAGTTAAGATTTTGTCACAGTTATATTATTTAATATCTTCCCATCTTGCGATTCCATCTGCTTGTATAACTTGTACACTAGATTTATATTTGTGTTATTTTGTAGTTCTTCTTTGACCAATCTGTGTTTTGGCATTTGTTTTAGAGGTATTTTGGCGCTGCTATTGGAAAAGGAAGGCAGGCAGCTAAAACGTAAGTTTAGATTTATTTCTGTATCAAGTTCAAGGATAGGAGATTTACCATTTTGAATAAAAGTGGAAGAAATCAGCTATAGTTGATCACTAGAATCATTTTATCGGCTGATTTTGTAATTTAACTGCTTCTTAATTAATTTGATAGTACTGATATAGTTCAAACATATATTTTGACAGAGAGATTGAAAAGTTAAAGCTTTCTGAAATGACCTGCCGACAAGGGGTCATTGAAGTAGCCAAGATGTAAGTTGGATATATATTCTCTTGTAACTTAATTATTATCTGGTTAATTATATGATGTTAGTTTGTGGTTTGGGTTGTTTTTCTTCTTACTTTTTGTCATTGCAATAATTGAGAATATTTTGTTGATGGGGTTAGTCTTTAGTGTTATTGATTTTCAAAGTTGTAATTGTAATAGCTAAAATAAAGACTAGGACATGGGGTCTTAAAACTATTTGTGTTGTATGGGGGGACATATTATTTATTACCTTCTTTTTTTTTTTTTTTTTTGCATGTGTGGGACTTGTAATTCTGATTGTATTTTGATATTGAATATCTGTTGCATCTTCAATTTGAAATGTTTTATGCAATGTTATCCAGTATTTATGGGGTGCACGATGAGGCAAAGGACAAGGCTTTTGAACTGGAAATGAGCTGGGTCTGTGATGAATCGAACCGACAGCATCAAAAGGTAATCTCCACTGTTTAATGACTTTCATGTTTTCCCCTTATGGTTCTATTCTTCTGTTGTGTCAACTTCCTGCATTCATTGGATTGGACAAGCGGTGCTTTTTCCTTGCTTCTTGTTTTGCGATGCTTCTTTAGCCTTTGTTACAGTTAAATAATGGTAATTGATAAGCAACATTAGCTGGAAAGTAAATTCTTTTGACTAGTGAAGAACTTTGTTTGTCTATGACTTGTATATAGGATCTAATTATGTCTAGGGGTGGGCAAGTTGGTTTGGATCAGTTGGAAATGTATTGGATTAGTTTCGGTTTGAAAAAAAATGTCAAAATCGACAGTTATGGGTTTGATTTTTTGGTTTGGAATTGGTTCAAACCAAACTGAACTGATCCAATAGATTTAAAAAATTTTACATTTGGAATGTTTTTAATAAAAATAGTAAGATTAAATAATGATTTATATTAACCTTTTATTTTATAGAAATTATAATAACTAAAAAATTTATTCATCTAATATATAAAAATAAATTCTTTAGTTTTATAACATCAATCATCTAATTTATTTTATAAAATTAAAAAATTTGTTAAAGTCAATATTTTTGGCTGTGAAATCTACTTGTGTTGGCTTTTATTAATATAGAAATAATTCTTATGTATGTTTCACACTTGTTTGGTGACAAGGAAAAAAGGAATGGGTATAATTTTATATATTGCTTGTTGGTGATAATAAAAAAAAGTTATAATATTTATGAAATAAATGAGATGATTAGTTTGTTACACACAAACATGTTATGAAATAATGAAAAGATAATAAAATATATTTTCAAGAATATTATTAAATTTAGTCTTTCAAAAATAGTTATTACAATTTTTTCAATTGAATTGGACGTTGTAATTACGTTAATATTTTGGGCAAACTGAAATCGACAAATCAAATTGGTCCAAACCAACCATTGTCAGTTTGGATTGATCAATTTCTCTCCTACTATTGGTTTGGATCAAACCGATCCAAACCAAACTTGTGGGTTTTGGATTGGTTTGAATTTTGAATAAAAGTTTATCTGAACCTAAGTTGTCTATCCTAATTATATCTGGAGTCCTGTGCAAGTTTTTGGCACCTCTGTTATTTGTTATGAGCTTTTATGATATGGTATTATTACCTGTTATTTGATAGTTTTTCTTCTGTCAACAAATTATCTTATGGTACTTCACTAATTCCAAACAGAAATGTTACTTTGGAGATACTCATGAAATTAAACAATGCAGATTTGAATTCAAATGCTGGGTCGTTACATTTTTACACCCTCATCAATTTAAATAAGCTAACAATTCTCTCTCTGCTTGGGTTTTTTTTTTTTTTTTTTTCTGTTTATCTTACTTTTTCCTCTTCAGAAATGGGGTGGGTTGGTCGGTCCTTGTTTCCTATGCTTGAAATTGCACATTGCAGTAATCTTGTGCCCTGAAAATCAATTTATGTGTTCTGCATAGACATATCCTTTGATAGTTTCATTTCTAATGCTCAATAAATGGTTGTATGATTGTGGCCGCCATTTTTGTCCTTACGGGTACAACTAGGACAATGATTCAGTGACCTTGTTTCATTGATTTTGTTGTAATATTTACATGATTCAGGTTCCAGAAGGTCTTCTTGAGGAAGCTAAAGCAGCAGCTAGAGCAGCATTGGAAGAGATGGATGCTGATTAGTGTATTGGAGCTCTTCTATTTTGTTTACTAGTTGAATAATGTGATATTTTAAGGCGTGTTTCGGAACCATTTTCAAAATATTTAATAGATTGGTAGATTCTGTTGCTGGTACTAATTATTGTTGGTCTATAGCTCACCAAATTGTTTGGTGAATAATTTAAGGAATAGTTTTGTTTTTATTTGGCGTCCAGTCTGAATTACATCAGATTTCCATGTCACATTCCTGTTTACAAATTTATTTATCTCTGCCGGCGTTTAGAATTAGTCGGTTCAACTCAATCAAAAAAAAAAGAAAAAAGAAAAATGAATTCCATGAACCAGGGGGAAATGCCTCCTTAGACGTTACTTTGGAGCGTAGGCTCAAATTGGGCTAATAAAGCTTTCCACCCTCAAAAGGTTAGTGAATGCCCAAAACTCTTGGGCCAGTAGTAGCCTGTTACAGCACAACCTGATAGGGCATTTATTATCTTTGTTGATTGTAGTCAATCTCAAAGTGAATTACTAAACTTTTAACCATACAAGTACATAACAACATATTGTATTTCAATTTTTTTTTTTATTTTATGTTTTGATTTCATATTTAAAATTTAATGTTAAATATTTTAGGTTATGTGTTAAACTTAAGTGTTTAAATTTTTATGCTTAATATATTTTGAGTTTTATTTATTGAATTTTCAATTTTTATCAAGATGTTTTAAGTTAAAGGAATTGCATTGCTACGTTCTATATGTATTAGCTTGGATCATACATAAGTTCATGTAAGTTTGGGGTCAAGGATATGAAGCATTTCATATGTTTATTGTAATAAAATATGAATAAAATTTATTTAAATATTCTGATATTTTTATTTAATAATAATTAGTTATTAAATATTTTAATAACTAATCACAAATTTAAATTATACTCAACAAAATATATATAAAAAAATATAAAAATACTAATTGAGAATACTTATTCTTTATCAATAACGTTGGTGATTGAAAATACTTAGTATTCTTTTGATCATCGGTGTTGGAATTGAGTTGTTATCTTTAAAAGAAGATGCATGAAGATTTTATCCCCATGAATGAAATTTTTTTAATTTATCTTAAAAGGGATTGTGAGATGCACACTTGAATAAATATCTTATCCTCATGCTTGAAATTTGGATATGTATACAAACGCGTGCGTCCATTTGTAAGAGATGTGATAGGTAACTTTAGACAACTAGTCTTGTAACAAATGCTTGCTTCTTTTCTTTCGGCATCACTAGATTTTGTAAAGGTTGTCTTCCAAGTGTTGCAATTATATTTGTGTAATGCACAAATACCATGCATGTGTGTGAACAACTATTATAATTCAAGTGTAAGGGAAAGTTTAAATGGTATAATTTCATCATAATCATATTAACTATTATAATGTGATAGAATTATCTAATTAAAATATTAAAAAAATATTAAGTATAGATTCAATTAAAATAAAATAAGAATTAATTAAATAATGAGACTCATTTTAATATTTTTTATTTATCATCAACTAATATTATTCTTTCATCACTAATTAGATATTTTACTGTATTATTTATTATATAATTAATGTAATAAAATTATTTCATGTAAAATTTTCTCCACGTAATAACTTGTTTTTTTTTTTTTTTGTTTTTTCCAGAAATTAAATAACCAACATGAAAATATGCTTTTACCGTAAAATTAAGTAACCAAACTGTTACATCCATAGCAATAGCAATAGCAATAGCATCGTTAATGGCACAAGTTTTAATTATTAGTTGCTTCAGCTTTAGAGAAAATGTCCTTTTTTACAAACATTTCCTTCTTATTTTAGCAACTCTTCATAGATCAAACACAACTCCAAAATCAGCAATACAAGCAGCTGCAGCAGCCGTTTGCATGCATGGTTTCTCAGTTCAAAACATGCGCGAATAATCCGATGGCGAAGTTTGCAACTGCACCCACCGCTGACTGAAACTACACCAAGAAGTAGCGGAACTGCCTGGAGGGATCCCGTGGGTGGCAGAACAGCACAGTTGGCCACCGGCAGTTTCACATACACAACGCAAACAGACGGATCAAAAAGAATGCCATCTAAGAGGTTAAGAACGACTTGGAAAAATCCATTGGCGTCAGTCAGGACTTGCCCAAGGTTAGTACTTCCTCCATTGCACCTAACCGCCACGTTTACTCCGGCTATGCCCGGCGGGCTGGCTGTACCCGGAGGAGGAGAATTTCCCGAAATAGTACAAACCAGACGGCCAGCGATCTTCACCACGGCTATGTCAGTGCCATTGATGGAGTAGCCATGTGCTAGAGAAGCTGTGGTAGCAAAAAGGAGAGCAAGGACGAGAATAGACTGTTGAGCCATTGATAGATGAGAGAAAATATGCTTGTGCATTTTTTTGTTCGTCTCTAAATCAACATTTATAGGCTCAGGAAGGGAAATTGTACTTAACTATGGATTCATAATAATAATAATAATATATTTCTTTAATTTGATGCGAGTTGAATTTAAGCTTTTACATTTTATATCATTCTAAAAATTTAACAGATTCATCTAATGGAGACACAAATACACATATATGTACATATATCTAACTTGTATAATTAATACATTATAATTAATTCATGTGTTAAATTTAATTTCAACTATTGAAAGTGTATTAATTTAATTATTAAAAAATTAGTATAATAAATTATATAAAATTGAGAAGTTCTTGATCTTTTTTCTATATATAACAAAAATATTAAAATATATTAAACTTTAGATATATAGTATTGAGTTCTACTTATAAAAGCTACTAAAATATGGCTTATAAAATATTGAATTAATTGAAATTTAAATATAAAATGTATCAAATACAAAATATAACAAAAAATATAACAAATTTGCATTTATATATTTTTTATTTGATTCATTTTTTATTTAAATTTTAATAAAATTTATTTATTGAAATAAAGCTAAATTTCATTACATTTTATAAGTAAAATTTAGTACTATATATCTAAATTTTAATATGTTTATATATATATTATATTTTGTATTTGATATGTCTTATATTTAAATTTTAATATACTTTATATTTTGCTATTTGATACATGTTATACCATATTTCAATCATAATATTTTGTTTGTATTTATCAAATATAGAAAATAAAATTATTTAGGTTATTTTACAATTCTAATTAGTCAATTAAAGGTTAAGATTATTGAGGACTACTTTTTATTAAGTTTTAAAGAATATAATCTACATGTAATTTTTTTCAAATATTACAAAAGAGATTTAAAAATATTATGTAAAGTTATTTTAGTCATTTTATAATTTTTATTAGTCAATTATCAATTAAATATGATAATTTTATTGTTGAAAATTTCTTTCCATTAATTTTCACCAAATGTGCCTTTATTTATTTATTTTGCTAAATTATTGGAAAGATATGCAAAAATACTCCTTCAAAAAATGATAGATTACTGTAAGATGATCCACAAACATCGTTGTTTTACAGCATAAAATAATCTCCATAATATAGTTGATTTACTATTTTCCTTTCACAAGTATAGTTGAATTTCTGGTCATAAATGTAGTTCAATTAACTATTTACAGTTTCTTTATTATCACGTGCAGTTGTAGATGTGATTCCAATGCTAATAAAAAACTAGTAATGTAGTTGCTCTCTCTATTATTAATTAATGTGCAATAATATGTATCTACCAAGAGCCAAAAACCAGAGATATCCTTAACATAAAGTAAAATCCCAACATTGCCCTTACATTATCAAAAGCATAGAACAGCGAAAGTGATCGAAGGACTTGATAATCAAATTGGCAAACAAGAAGAACAAGACTTTAAGTAATTGTTTTTCGATTATTCTGCTTGATATATATATAATTTTTTTGTGGGTCGTCCTTCGAACCTTATAAACAGTGAAATACTAAGGAGTTGTATTTAACGAATGAGTATTAGTGAAAAGTGTTACATCCAAAATTTTCAATGAAGGGGTTGAAATCCATCACTAAATGATTGAAGGATACAAGCTCATAACAAGATGACCGAGGAGTACCAGCCCATGTCAAAACGATTAACAGCTCCAAGCCCACAACAAGAAGTCTAAAGGATGATTCTTATTCAACTTCTATAACGGGGAGATTGGGGTTCCTAAGAGAACGAGTTTGACCTCAAATATAGAGACAACCAATATTAATGACTTTATGGAGAGATTTCGTATTCAAAAGAATAATGGCGTCCTCAAATAAGAAAGAATGATGATTGTAAATTAAATTTTAAGGAGATCTCATTAACTAAGGGTGAGAGAAAATTTTCAAAAACGGAGAAATTTTCTTAATTGTGAAGCACATTGTTGTTTTTTGAAAAGGTCTTGTAATTAGTTGGACAAATACCCGTGAAAAAAGGGAGGCCTTCTTAAGCATGAGGTCTATAAATTTTCGCAGAGTCCTTGCACTCGAGCCTGCAAGATAATTTAGTGAAAAAGGGGGAGAGACCTCCTAGACTATAAGGTTTATGAAACTCATCCAAGCCTCACATTTGAGCGTGGGAGCACACTTATTAAAAAGAAAGTTGTTTTCTTAATTGAAAACTGATAAATACCTCCAAATGACAAGAGCTCGACCAGCCTGACCATCTACAAAGAATATTTATGACCATAGTTCTAAAAATTTAGTCCCATGCATGGTGATGTGTCCATTTTATATCCTATTTACAGCTCATAAATCCATATTTGTTAGTACTTTATTCAGTTAATATGGCTTAGTAGAGTTATTTTTATGAAAAAGAAGAAGAAGAAGAAGAAGAGTAAAGAGATTATAAATGTTCAAAAGTGAAGCCAACAGTGGAGAAGTCACGTATAGTGTTGATGCAGACGCTAGTTTTCTCCGTGCGAAGTCTATTGCCGGTAACATCGCTTTTTCTACAGCTTTGCGACATCTCTTATATTCAATTTCGCAGCGTCCCCATTGTCGTAACTTCTCATTCTCGCAACATCATAAGTCGCAGTTTTATCTCTTTATTAGTCACGTAGTTTCCTAATTCAACTTCTGCAGCAGATGCGAAAGTATTCCTTCAGAGTATCTGTGAAGAAAGAAAATAGTTGCTTCTGTGTTTTAGTAGAACTCCTAATTTAAACGCGGTAATTGTAAATCAATTTTCTAATAAGTTTAGGTTACAAGGAGAGAGTTCACTGTTAGTATATTTGAGGAGGGTAATAGAAGTTAAAATGCTAGAATCAATTTTCTTATTTTTTGTGCTTTTCTTAACCATGTGTTTCTAATTATTGTGCACTAAGGTTGCTGATGAAACCATGTTATTTGAATATTTCTATTAAAAATATTAATTCACATAATCTTTCTTTTAAACCATAAAAGTTTTTGCTTAATTATGTTAATTGAATATTTATCTTCTCATCATTAACGTCATTTAACTTTTATAGTTTAGAATTTATTTGATTGAATTATTGCTTAGTTTGTTAATGTAAAAATAATTTCTTTTGATTTCATGCTTTTCATGGGATTTGTTATATAGAATGCATTATAATTGATCCCCTTCAATGATACATTACTTTCAAGTGATCAAGAAACGTCTTTATTAAATAATAATCTTAGTTTCCTACCAAAGTTAGAATATATGTAGTTGATTTAATATTCATAATAGCATTCATACTTTCAATTTTACCACTCGCATGTGTGATTCCAATGCTTATTATATTGAACAAGTACTATAGTTTCTCTCAAATTTTATAATCGCAATAAAATGGGTCAATTATGTTCTGCCATTTTGGTGAGAGATTCTATTTGGGAAATGACTATACAACTCAAGCTCCAAGAAAGAGATTATTGAAACAATTGAGTTTTGTTTTTTCTTCTTCTCTATCACCCATTAGTGAAAGTAATAGATAATGTAAAACATCAGATTGTTCTTAAAAGGATCAAAGAACTTGATAACAAAATGTGCAAATAAGAAGAACTTAAGTGATTGTGTTTTAAAATGATTAACATTCACTCGTGATATTTTAAGAATATAACATACAATAATGTTACAAGTAAAAATAAGTATATAAATTTATTTATATAAATTGATGTAATAATAGTATATCATTTATCACACATATTATATTTTTATGCTAATAAATGAAAATTTATGAAGAAAAAAATAAATTATATGAGACAAACGATAATTATATAATTTTTTCACATGACTTTGTATAGAAAAAATTTGTGTATGAGTTTGTATTTTTAGTATAATGATAAAAACAATACTTAATTAATAAAATAAAAAAATATAATAAAATTTTAATTATTTGGTAGTTTTATTTATTTTACTTGACAATACATATTGAAAATTTAAATAAAAAATTGTTTAAAAATAAAATAAAATAAGAACAAAAAAATATCTAAGGAGAGGATCTGAATAATGAATATTGAATTGTTTTTAAAAGTCAATTTTTTGTTTGCTTTTTAACAAAGACGACATTTTAAAGAAGAAAAAGAAAGCCTGTAATATAATAAAGATAATATAAAGTTACACTACTACATTAGCTGTCCATCCTCAAAATCTTATAAACCTTGTATATATATATAACAAAAGGCCTAAACAAATTTACAGAATGATATAGCCTATTCTTGACCAATGAATATAATGATTATCCAATAATATATATAGAAGAAAAATGACTTTCTTGTATGACTTATTTTAATTTGTAATTTTATTTTTCTTTACTAAGGTAGGATTTTAATTTTTTTATTTTATTTATTTGTTTTAATTAAAATTTTCTCTTTATTTGACTCGTATTAATTTATTTTCTTTTTTTCGATTAAGATAGGATTTTAAAATTATTTTATTTTATTTATTTGTCTTAATTAAATTTTTTTTATTTGATTCATATTAGTTTGTAGTTTTCTTTTTCCTTGTTAAAGAAGGATTTCAAGTTTTATTTTATTTTATTTTATTTATTTTAATTAATTCTTTTTATTTATTTGACTCGTATTAATTTGTTTTCTTCTTCCTTATTAAGATAGAATTTGAAGTTTTCCTTGTACATTATGAGCTAGGAAAGTAGTTTGAGTTATTATAAATAGAATAGATTAACTAGAGAAAAAGCATAGCACTATACTTCAGAGATGAAGATATGCTTTTTAACCGGTCTTTAAATCAACCTTCTTTGAGGTTTTTCTCTGATCCTCTAAGCATAATATATCAACCTTCATTGACATCCTAGCTTTCTTTCTACAAGCTGGAATAATAATAATAAAATTTTTTTTTCATAATATAGACATGTCAAATTAATCTCATAGTCTTGTATTTAAAAGTCTATTTGAGAGTGGTTAAAAAAAACTCAAATATATACACATTTATGTATTTTTGTATTTTTTTAAAAATATTTATTAAAATGCTTAAAACATATATCAAGCACAATGGAGGATTCATTTGAGAGTATTAGCTTAAACTAAATAAAATAAACCATACTGATATAAGAAAATGAAAACTTAAATAACTTATTAAACACTTACTAACATAATTAAAACACATTTTGTCCTACAGCATGACAGAATTTCTCAACCAAAAATTATTATGGTTTCCAATCTAGTAATTACGTGATGGATTTGGCGGCATAGAAGAACCCAAGTTGTTTGGGTGTGTTAATTTTTCTATAATTGGAAATAGGATGCTATTGAAGAATTAAAAAAAATATTGAACAATTAAAAATATATATATTTTTAATTTTTTTGTTTGTTTATTTTGTTCTCTTTTGTTTAATATAAAAGAGAAGAGAGAGAAAGGAGAAAATGAAGAGAGAAAAATAAAATAAATGATTAATTTGCTAATAAAAAAAATAACTAAGGTAAAGTAAATAATTGAAGTGAGAGAACAAATGCATATACCTAAAAGGATTCAAAATACACTTGTTTGGTTGGACAGAAAGTAAAGGAAAATTTAAGAAAAAGAGAGAATGAAAGATGAATTTTATTTTCTTGCTCTTATCAAGCTTAATACAAAAAAATACAATTATAGCTTGGTTACACTTGCTGTAGAAATATCTAGAATCATCTTCTAACCAATATAATTCTATCTTAATAACAATATTATAGCTAGTAATCAATGATTTAAGTAATTAAATCAAGTTGCTTAGCTAACTAACAAAACAAACTTTAACCGCTTCAGCAAAATTAGCTTATTCTAGTAGCAATGACCTTCAAGCTTTCATTTTTCAAGAGATAAAATGATCATCAAGTGGTGAACTACAGAATAGTAGCCAATATTAGTAATGGGACATTCACTTGGAACAAATAGAATATCAATCTCTTTGTTGAGAACCTTATCTCAAGCATAATAGATATTTTGTTCAATATGTTTGGTGCAGGCGTGAAAAATAGGATTTTATGCTAAAGCTATAGTGCTTTGATTGTCACACCATAGTATAGGTACAGCAAAAGATGAATTCCTATGTTCACCAAGTAAAGAAAATAATCAAGCAATTTCCAAACAAGTAGAAGCCAATGATTTGTACACAAATTCAGTACTACATTGTGAGACAACTTATTGCTTTTTTAAAGACCATGAGACAAGATTACCACCAAAGTACACTAATCTCAAGTCTTGTTATAGTCATATATTGCTAACCCCTACTAACACTCTTGTAAAATGACACATTTGTAAATAAATCACCATCAAATTTTGTAAGCATGATACTTGAAGTCATTAGAGTAGAGTAGCCTCTATAATTAGCCATATTTGCTCTACTAAGAGCTTTTTGATATATTTAGTATGAGAAAAATTCAAATCATCAACATTATAAGTAACTTCAATATTAAGAAAAAAAAAAAAAAAAACAAAACCAAGAGAATCAAAGTCCTTGGCAGCGAAAATCTGATTCAATTGAAAGATGAAAGCTTTTGTAAGAGACTGAAAAACTTATCATCAAGATAGCATGGACATAGATAAGAATAAAAGGCATTGATGTAGAGGTATGTTTAATAAATAGAGATGTGTTAGCTTTGGAATTATGAAAACCTTATTATAGCAATGTAGATCTAAGTTGATCATACCACGCTCAAGAAGACTATTTGATGCTATAAAAAGCCTTATTTAGTCCACACAAATGAATAGGAAATTAAGGATCAATGAAGCTTTTAGATTGAAACATATAATTAGCCTTTAAAAGTTAACTATTAATAAAAGCATTTTTGATGCCAATTTGTCTAATCACTCAACTATGCAAAATAGTTAAACTAAAGACCATTCTTACAATGAAAGTTTTAACAATAAGATTATATATATATATATATATATATATAATCAATTTCTAGTGTCTGATGAAAGGAATATTTGGATATGAACCTATCTGAATTGTGTGTTATCTAAAACACCCATTTGTTAACTATAACTTAGTAGTATGATAAAAAAAGGAATTAAATCTCATGTATGAATTCTTTACAAGGCATCATACTCCTTTTGCATTGTTGACCTCCAACCATAACTATTTAAAGTTAATTTAGTAAATGTAAGTTCAACAAAGGAAATACTATCAACAACATATGTTTTGAGTTTAAAAATAACATTCTTAAACCTTATAACTATCTTATGCACATTTTAAGTTGGAATATCAAAAGAGGTAATAAGAGAATTGACTGGCAATAAAATAATAGGTGGAGAGGAAACTCATGATTAGATTATGTTGTACTTTGAAAAATAGAAGTGGTTGATTAAGGAGTATCTATAAAGGAGAATGTGAGTTGTTGTGACCAGAAAACAAGAATAAATAAAGAAAAACCTAAAGAAATTTAGAAGAAGAGTAAGGAAAAGGATGTAAAGATTGATAAGGAAAAAAAATGCTTATAAAAAATTACACAACTAGCAATATAAACTTTGACTAAAGGATGAAGACATCAATGACCCTTATGTAAAAGACTATAGCTTATGAATGTGTATTTAGAGGGTTAAAAATTTAGTTTATGAGTATGATAACTTTAGAATTAAGGAAAATAAGCACACCCACAAACTTTAAGTATAAAATAATCAAATTTGAAAAGAAATAATACCTTATAAAGAGATTCATCATAAAGAGTAGTAGAATGGACTCTATTTATTAAGTAGATAAAAATATGAAAGAATTCCTACCAAAAACAAAGAAGTATTGAAGCATGAGGAAGTAAGGTCAATCTTATATTAGATATAGCTTTATGTTTTCTATTAATGACACCATTTTGATGATAAGTATAAGGACATCAAAACCTATGGTTAATGCCATTTTATTCAAGAAAATTAGAGAAAGCAAGAAACTCCCTGTTAGATTAGATTGCAAGGTTAAGATTAAGTAGTTAAGTTGTTTTTCAACTAACAACCTCAATTGTTTAAAGACAAACAAAGACTCAAATTTAAGTTTTAGAGAAAAAATCTGTATGTTTCAATTAAAATCATCTACAATACTAAAATAGTAACAAAATCTTTCATTTGAAAGAATAAATAAGGGTCCCCAAAAATCAACTTGTAGTAATTCCAAAGGATGAGATATTTTAATGAAGGAGTTTGCAAAATAAAATTTATGGCCCTTGCCAAATTAGAAGCATCATGAAAATTAAGAAATAAAACTTTATTTATCATATATTTAGAATTACAACTTTAAAAAATGAGCTAAAGAGCTCCAGAGTATGGGTATTTAGACCTTTGATTTTGGCAAAATAATAATAACAAATGCATTTGTAAATGAATCAACAAATTTAGAGTTATTCAATCTAACAAGAAAGCGAGAATAAGTAAATTCAACCACTTATTATAATAATCAACATTAGGCACATGATTTAAAGATGAAAACATGGAGACAGGATTTTCATTAGCAAATTGTGAAGCATAAAAAGTAATTAAAGCTTGAAGTTGGCGAAAGTGGAATCTTATACAACCCTCTTAAAGCTATTTCCTTAAGTAACACATTTTCTTATTCTCTTGTTCTTAACAAAACACAAATTATCAACAAATTTAATAATAACATCATTATCAATCATAAGTTTCAAAATAATAACTAGATTCTTAATGATTTTAGGTACAACTAGTATGCTCTTTAATTCATTTAAAAAATATGAGTTCCATGATTCAGATGCCACTTTGGGATATAAAATTGTCAAACTTATATCAGTTATATCCAAACCATTTTCATTTCCAACAATTAATTTCTTAGTACCCTTAAATTTACCTTGTAAGGAAATATTCTTAAAGTTATTGGTTTAAATGATGAGTGGCCCCATAATCCAAATATTACCCTTCATTTGTTGTACCTTCATCTTGAACACTTCCAATATAGGTAACCTTATTTGTTGAATTGATATTCTTATTGTAAGCTTGAGCATAGCCTTATTGTTGTCACGGATTTGATGATGTGCCACAAAATCTTTGTTAAACATATGAAAGTAAATGTTAGCAGTGTGATCAATCTTATTACAAATTTGACATATTGGCTTAAAGCCTTCACTTTCTTTCAACTAATATTTTCCACCTTAAATTCTTTTTCTTGCCTAAATATTTTGATTTCCTTTACCTCTTCAATCAACAAAATAGAATTATAGAATTATTGACCTTTACTTTTCTTCTAAAATCCTCTAACCTATGAATAATTTGTTAGGAAAAGGCCTTGAGTAGCTCTTGTATTAACAGCATTTTGTTGTTTAATTCTGCACTCATTGTAACAAGCATTGAAAATACTTCATGTAGGCTTAATGACTCACTTCTACTAGTTATATTCACCATAACATATTCATATTTAGGCACTAAACCACTAAGTAAATAAAGCACAAAATCATCATCATTAACAGGTGATTTAGTAACAAATAAATTATCTATAAGATTCTTCATCTTAATGAAATAATTCGTCATTGCAAACCTTCATTTTTCATTGTTTGAAGCTAAAAACGTAATTGAAGTATTTGAGCCTTTGTTTGAGATGCAAATTATTTATTAAAAGTCTTCCACACTTCAAGAGAAAACTTACAACCAATTACAAGCCCAATGACAAATTCAACCATGGATGACACCAACCAACTAAAAAGTAATCAAGCATGTCTCTTCCATAATGTGTATCTTGGATTTTCAACTAAAGAACCATTTGTTGTTCCAAAGTTGAGACTAGGAGGATATGTACAATCTTCACTTATGAAATTCTCCAAGCCATTTCCTCTTATCAATAGTAATACCTGTGATTTTCTGGCAAGAAAATTTAATACATCAAATTTGATTGGAACCAGAAAGAAAAAGTTGTGTTTGTATAGCTGTGGAAGTAAGATATTAATGCTACCCATTTATGGCTCTAATACCATAAAAGAATTCAAAATACACTTGTTTGGATGGATAGAAAATAAAGAAAAACAAAGAAAAATTTAAGAAACAAAAAGAATGAAAGACAAATTTTATTTCTTGCTGTTATTAAAGCTAATATAGAAAATGCAACTACAACTTATTTATACTATCTGTAGAATATCTAGAATCATCTTCTAACTAACCAAACTAATTCTATCTTAATAACGATATTATAGTTGGTAATCAATAATTTAACTAACTAATCAAGTTGCTTAGCTAACTAATGAAACAAACTTTAATAGCTTCCATAAAATTTAGATTTGTGCAATTAATAGTGAGCAACAACCTTCAAGCCTTTATTTCTCAAGAGCTAAAACAATCATTAAGTGATGACTTATAGAATAGTAATCAAAAGCTTTTCAATACCCAATCAGCAAAATTATTAGAAAAAATATACTAATAAATCAAATTAAAGTAAAAATATTTAAAAGAATAAACGAGTTTTACCTTAGAACCATAGCACCATAGATTCAATCATTTGAACATAAACTTCACATAAGATAAATTTTTTTCAAGAGCGAGAATGTGAGTTTTGTATTACAATTTTTTTAAAGAAATAAATACTAGATAAAAAATCTTTATTATATGCTTTTTCTTCACTTCTCTTCTCTTTTTAAAAACATTTCTTTTTTTTCTTTTTTATTTAAATTTCATTTTATATTCTTTTTAGACTTTTTAGAAAATACAAAAGAATTGAGTATTTCCTAATTTCCTTTCCCTCCCTTGTTTTCTTTATACATATGTCATTACTCATTGTTATTAAATTTCAAATATATAAAAATATAAATAATTATATTAATTATATAATATCTCTTACATAAAGTTAAAAATGTAAATTAATAAGATAGTATTACAATGATGTCATTTACTATAACATCAAATTACTTTCATTAAAATTATAATTTATGTTTAGCAATTATTTTTATGTAAATATACACACCTGAACTCATATTATTCCTTAACAAAAGTATGATTAATATTAGAATAAAATTACACATCATAAATTTATATTTTAAAATTTTATCCTGTGACATTCATCAATTGACGGATGAAATTATAAATAATTATAAAATAATATTCTTTAATTGATTAATTGCATGTTATTTGGAATAAAAAAAATTAGAAAATAAATTTATAATAATATTTGTTATAAAAAGGCCAAGAAAATTTTAGAAATATATATATATATATATAAAATCTATTAAAGTATTAAAAGCAGCGGTTAATGTGAATTAAGGTAACTAAGATGAAAATAATAAAGTAAAATCTCACATTAACATTGTAGCAATAGGAAAGTAACATGTGCTTTTTAGATTATAGACTGATAAATGATAATTACACTTAAATATAGAGAGTAATAAATATTTTTTAATTTTAATTACTGATGTTCACCAAAATATAAATAGAGGTGAAATCTATTCCTATGTAATATTAATATTCTTCTATTTATTAAAATCATGACCATGTACACCTTCTCCTTTAGGATGTGTATATTACTTTATATACATTTTAATCATATAACTTTATTGGTTTCTTTTAAAATTAATTTTAACATATTTCTTTCATTAAGCTTTATAATATATATTAATTTTATAAAATAAAAAATAATAATTTATGATATTTTACTTAAATATTTTATTTCTATTATTTTAAAGAAAATTTTATTTAATAAACTAAGAAGTAAAAAAACTCAAAAAAAAAAAAAAGAACTTGTAGAACGTTAAAACAGAGAAATTGGGGAATGTTACGCCTTGCAATAGGTGTCGACCAGAAACACTGACAAAATCAAACTCGAAACTCGTTTAACAAACGAAGTCAAAGCTCAACAAAACGTAGAAAGAAGGCAAAACCAAAAATAGTTTCAACTTATTATAATTTCCACTAAAATTAATGGTCAAAATCGTGCATATGATCTAAAAGGTAATTGGCAGCAACTTGTTCGTTCTTGTTGCATGCAAAGAACACCTCCAAGACTAATGCTCGATCAAATCCCATTGCTACGAGACGCTCAATGGCTTCACTTTCCTCAGCCGTAACTCTTATTGCTTGTGGCTCTGGCTCTGGCATTGCTCCACTACCACCAAGCTGCTGCCAAATATTGTTCCCTTCAACGGTGTCCCCTTGTACAGATTCGTTAATAAGCCCAAGGAATTCATCTCGGTTTTCCTGAATAAGCCTCTGTTGTTGATGATTTAATTGTCTGGCCAACCGTTGTAGCATGGGCTCCAATAATTGAGGGTTAGCCCGCGTCATAGCTCGCAACACTTGAAACTGTGGAATATTACGTAGAAAATCAAGCCTGCTTGTGCTCGTGCTTACTCTGGCTGCTGAACCCGTGTTGCCCAGAAGGCAACGAGGAAAAAGGTCCAAAGGATTTGTATTAGGTCGACTTGAAGTAGAAGGAACAGGTGTTGGTTGTGCAGGATGATGTGGCTGCCCACCTGGGTATCGGACGACAGGTGAAACTTGATCAGCTTGTCGAGCCTGAGGTATACCAGAAAATAAAAAGCCAACAGCTGCCTCGGGATTGTTGTGAGCAGCGCGAAGAGCACGGACAACCGAGTGTCTATCCCAAGTCCCTCCACCCATATCAAGAATTTGTTGGATTAATAATATTTCTCCCTCCAAGTTGTTCCCTGCAGCATCTGCAGGAGGCCTCGTCTGGGGAGCCATAGTTGTAGTTATAGGCGCTGCTGAATTTGCGGTGGGAGTAGAAGCCTCACAGTTTCCAGGACCAGATGGTTTCTTACTATTTTTATTTAACATAATCACAACGAAACTGTCTTCAGAAACATTGTTTTCTTGCAGTGTAGTGTTATTATCATTGAGGAATTTCCCCTGGTAAACAAGCATCTGTAGTGAAGCAGGATAAACGTCCCGTCCTTTAACAGTTTCGATCTTCTTTTTCAGATCAAAAACTGTGTCTTCAGGCTTCACTTCCACGTCGAAACAAGTTCCATTGAGAGTCTTAACGAATATCTTCATCTTCTTTTACACGTCCTGTAACTTGTATGATCTCTGAATTATAGTGCTATGCTTTTACTCTGATTAATCCGCTCCATTTATAATAACTCAAACTACTTTCCTAACTCGTAACGTACAAGGAAAACTTCAAATCCTATCTTAACAAGGAAGGAGAAAGCAAATTAATGCAAGTCAAATAAAGAAAAAGGATTAATTAAAACAAATAAATAGAATAAAATTTAAAATCCTTCCTTAATAAGGAAAAAGAAAACTACAAACTAACATGAATCAAACAAGAAAAAAAATTTAATTAAGACATAAATAAAATATAAAAAAAAAAAAACTTAAAAACCCTATCTTAACTAGGGAAGGAGAAAATAAATTAATACAAATCAAATAAGGATAATATTTTAATTAAATCGAATACATAAAATAGAAAACTTGAAATCCTGTCTTAATAATAAAAAAGACAAATAAGAATGAAGTCATGATTTCATATATATATATATTGAATAAAGGCAAACGTTGTACATTATTATTGTGAAATTAATTACGTTGTTAGTTGTCAATTATATTGTTGGGTTAAGTGTTAATTAGTTGTTGATAGTAATTGTTCAAGTTTCCCAAGAAAAGCCTATAAATAGGCATCAAATTTTGTGCCAAGCAAGCATCAAGTGTTCAATCAAATAAATCTAGCAAAAATGTAGTAGTCCATTCAAATATCATTTTAAGTTTTCCTTTAGTTTCTCACAATTATATTATTGGCGGTGTGAAGAGATTCATAGTCAAAAAGGATTGAATTCTCAGAAAGGGTTCTTTCTGCCCTTACTGACTAGCAAAGCGTTTGAATAATTTATGATTAAAAATTATTATTGATTCTTTCTTAAACAAATTTTATATCGATAACTTGATCAAATTTGAGTATTTATTAAGAAAAGAAATCTAATTATTTGTATCTTCTCTCCTCTTCTCTTCTCTTCTCTTCTTCACCTGAAGCAGAAATGAGGAACGATACCCAATGAGTCAGACAATGCTGGTTGGAAAGAAACTTATAAAAGCCCAGAGACAGAAACTGGAGCCAATCAATCTCAGAGTCAGACATACAACAAATACACAAATTCCCGATCAATTTAACAACGGCTCCTATCTTTACAAGAAAATTATGACAATAGATATACCATACAAGAACAAACACATCACAAACGCGTATTAGCAATTGAATCTTTCAAAGCCCCTGCAGCAAACCAGGAGAGGGAAACCGGCTGCAACATTTCCAGATAATTTCTAAAACCCCAATCTGAACTAGCAAGCATCCTGTAAAAGATAGACATTGAGGTTCCAATCTGTAAAAAAGGAAAGTCCCAGATATTTCCAGAGAGATGAAAAAGAATAGCAGCTTCACTGGACATGATGTGCCATCTTCAAAAAATTTTTACACTGCCAATTCTTCTGAAAGATCACCCAATGAGTTCAAGTGTTTCCAAACTTCAAAATCCAATTGCTGTCTGCAAGTGATAACCACAAAACCAAAGTTGACCATTCATTTCTGCCACTATTTGACCAGTCAACAAAGTCCTAGCCTGATGTGTCAATTTCCTTCCCGTGATCTTCTTCTTGAATATTTCTCCTCAGCCTTCTTATCCATATGTCATAATCTATAGGATATGGTGTTCCACATAAACTGTCAACGTAGTCGGCAAATGCTTTCAACACAGTGGAGACATCACCAAGCTTCTGTTGAATTATTCTCCTTGACCAAGATGTCTCTCGCCACTGCAGTGCTCCCTCTACCGAGTCCAATTCAGGCAAAGCCCCACCACAGGAAAAGTAAAGCATGTAAACCAGGCTCTCTGCATCTGAAGCAGAGCATAACTTTCCCTCCTGTAGAGCATAAGTTGATGAGAAATGAAGATTCATTGCAGGGCGGTCCCTATCTTCAAGTATAGCATGCCCCCACCCAATAAGGACAAAATAGGGATGCCTCACTCCAGATCTCACACAGATTACATTATCTGGCCGGATATCTCCATGCCGAATTCCAGCAGAAGAGACAGTACAAAGAGTAGATAAGCAATCATGGCAGCACCTGATAGCCTCATCCAAGCCAAATCTGCCTTCACTTACCATATTCGCAACTGTTTCACCAACTGGGCTGGTAACAAGAATTGGGGTACCACACAAAGGGTGATTGCAGTTTCCACCTGAGCTGGGTCTCCGACATTGACCAGGGTGAATAATCCTGCCAGATGCACTCAATTGAGGTACATATTTGCTAGACAAGCCCTTTTGTTTCATGATAGTCAATATTTTAGTCTGTCGCTGTACTTGATACCATAAATTCATGTCTTGCCAAGCTGGTTCCAGCTGAGAAGGATGGGAACCAACATACAGAAACAGAGACTTTCCTGGGTCTTCAGCTGGTGAAGCAATATAAAAAGTGAGTTCACTATTACTGAGAACTTCATTGATCTTATAACCCTTTTGAAAATTTGAATCCTCCAACCATAATACAGATCCTATTTCCAGCTTCATCAAATCTTCAGACTCAATTTTGATGGATTCATCCTGAACTTCAACAATTTCAGTTGACACACTATGCTGCTGGAACCGAAATAAACCATTTCCATTCATGCTGGTGTCCCCCAACTGTCTTTCAACTCTTCTTGTTTGGAGGCGAGAACCATGATCAGCAGCTAAATCTTCAATTGAGTGCTTCGGCAATCCCGCAAATTGTATAATACAGTGGAAGGTTGCAAAAAGGATCTGTAAAGCACCAATATCTCCCCAGTTGGCATTTCCAAGCTTGTTCCAGATCCTATCAATCGGAGAGACTGCAATCCTACAATGTTTTTCAATCCACTCAACAGCACAGTCATAAACATTATTTGCATCAAACTCCAATTTATCTACATCTCCTTCAACTTTTACAACCCCACCATATTGAGAATCAACAAGGAGAACGAATACTGTATTTGAACTCAGTGAAAAATTCAATCTGCCTAAGCTTCTTGATAACAATATACGGAGAGCATAGAAAAGAGCCTCACCTAGAACAGATAAAGATGGCTGTTGATCACCATCCACAGCTAGGTTTCTGATATCAGGCCTCAGAAGAGCCAATTCCAGAATATGGTCCCACTTTCCATGTGGATGTCTAGGGTTCTTAAGCAATATACCAGTACCACAAAGACCACTGATCTTCCCATTTGTTATTGCCTTCTCAGCTTGATAGAATTTTAAGTTTGCATTGTACAGGCAGGCAACAGAAAAAGGCATGGGCTCATCATGACTCCAAAATGCCTCCCACAAGCCCTTCACACTTGCATGTAGAAAATCTTCAATTGCGAGATATGCTGTAGCTTCCACTGCATCAGATGTTGAGGCATAAACAGCATTAGGCATCCGAATCAGCTGCTGAAATGAAACCCCTTCCAAAGCATAATCAAATTTTTGAAGTTCTATCAGCTCAAAAGGGACATCAAAGGCTGGCTTCTTCGGAGCTGATTTTTCGGAAATTGATATAAACCAATCTTCAAGTTTGGCAGTCAGAATTTCACTGTCCACAAATTTGTAAAGGAACTCCTTGCGACTACGAGACCTGCTGCCAGATGATACACTGGACCTTTTCGTCCCAGACCCTACAGATTCCTGGTCTGGGGATCCACCTGCCACAAATCAACCTCTTTAGAATTTAATTGATCAGTTGGGCTGCTGGAGTATACTTTCACACAATTACATCTACGACATTCACATGAATGCAGCACAGAGTTACTTGAGAAAGAAAATGAAGATGAAATTTATAAAAAAAAAGAAAAGAGAGAGAGATTTGCAAAGAAGTGTATGAAAGTTGGCAATGCCTTATAGAATGGATAATGTAAATTTCATTATTTGGGGTAACTGATCCTTGCAGTCAGATGCTAAGGATTCCTGATTTCAACTTCAAATTGGTGCTCCTATCATAGTAAGCATATTCATGATTTAAGCATAAAATAGTAACACAAATTTGCAAGAGTATAAAAGTAAGGGGCAAACAAATCTCCTTGCCCTGGAAATAATAGAATACATGAATTCCAAAATGGGCTTAAATGTTATATAAAGAACAAAACCTCCAGCTACTGTCAACATAGAATTACATGGCATGGAAGTCCATTCTCAAATCAGTTCAACGAGAAGCAAGTCAGTGAAAAATCTCCATATTTCCGCCATATCTCCAAGGATCATCACTCAAGACGTTAGATCAACAGAATGTGCTCAGGATCCCTATAAGATAGCCACCACCATCCAATATCTGTCTATTTATGCAATGTTTAGATATTGCCTATAACCAGTTTACAGGGCTGATATTTGGTTTAGGTGTTTCTGGACATACACTTCTTTCAAAATAAGCAGGCCAAACCAACGGCATAACTATTTCAATAAAATCATTACTAATTCAAACAACACGACAACACTTGGCTATCAACTAAGAGGATCCTTCATAGTTTTCAACCGTGAATTTTTCCACTTGCATTCCTTAAAAAATATTGCAGTCTACAGGTTAAAATTAGGGGAATTCAATATTGAGCAGTATAACAATTCAAGACACCTCCCTTTTAATGAATCCAAACAAAGGCTAACAAAAGTTGAATACCCTCAACCCAATCAAAAAGAAAAAAGTCAGGGTTAAAGGAAAGAGGGCAAAACTCAGTTTATGAAGCATGATGGATAATCAAGTATTGTGCTTCCCAGTCAGTGAAATTAAGAAATTTAGTGACAATTCCATCATATCCTTACAGTGGAAAGGTCCCAAAAAAAATATCAAAAGTGAGAAGGCCAACAAGCAGTTTTGACATGCTACCACCAAGCAGTTTTAATAGATGTTAGACAGAGAAAGGGCCAAAGTCACTCGAAAGATAGATTTAGTTTGAGGGCACTGTAAGGTCCGTCCAAATACAAGGCATTGTAAGGTGGATTTACAGACAAGAATCATGGGCAAGATATAAATTTCTAGCAAGGATCCAAGTGCTTCATTGTTTAATGGTAAACAACATGAAACACAGAGAACTTGCAATCAATTTTTCAAACATTGCCATTTGCTTATCCAAAGAAATCCTAACCCGTTCAAATCCTACGTAAAAGAAAAAATGTCTAAATCCCAAATAGCCCAAATTAATTCAAATATGGAGCAGAATTTAGCCCAGCCACCAAATAGCATGCTTATAAGTGAAAGACACAGTCCAAGAATTTACTCAAAGCAGTCTTAAAGAGTCCTATGTTAAAAGAAGATAACTATCCATTGCTCTCTTTAATTCTTCAAGAGTACTTTATGGGAATTTTACGGTTAGTCAAAGAGGTCTTCAACATTCTTAGAAAACTCATTGCTATGTATTTCCCATGTTTATTTAATGTTTCTATGGGAGTGTGTAAGCTGCAATTACAAATTACAACAGTCAGTATATATGAAAATAATTGGTACTTGTGGGACATAAGGGAATGAATAGAAATTTTTAAATTTTAACTTATCTTTTGGTTTTTTGTGATGCCATAGGTTTCTAAAGATGATTCCTAGATTATATTGATTGTGTGATACAATCTAACCTTCATGCCAAGCGATCCTAATTTTTCTTTACAGCCTTAAAGCAAGCCCACAAAACATATTGGATGATCTTAATTTGACCTCAAGCCCTACTCTAATCCTGAAACCATCCATCTAATTGCTTCCATTAACCTTAAAACTTAGATTTAACCAAAAAAAGGACCAAACACAGCTCTATACTTCTCCATCCCACATTCATCTCCCACCTAAACCAACCCCCATCACCCCACCAGTAAGACCACCACCATAATCACCACAGTACCACCAGAATTGAAGCTGTTGTTATTCTGTCATTACTTGTTATAGTCTTAGTACTATGTTGAACACTAACAAAACTCCAATCAGATTCATATCTATTGAAATTCCAGATAAAACAACAAGCACTATCCATAAAGTTGGAGAAGACAGGAAAAAAAGAAGTGGTGCAACTAGGTGGCTACATGCATGCATGTGTGACATAATAATTCTTAGTTTTTCTTTTTGATTAGGATGCTGATTTGATTATGACTTGAATAATAAATTAAATACAATTTCAAGTATCTACTATGTCCATCTTAATAGGGATGTTAGGTTTATCTTTTGGTCTATAAATAGGCTTTGAATATATTTCTTGGGAGAGAAAGTGAATGGATAAAATAATACAATCTTGATTATATCTCTCCTCCAACCCTTTCTTGTCCCTCTCTTTCTACTCTTTCTTCTCTTTCTTCTATCCTCACAATTTTCTTCTTTATTTCTGCCCCTTAAATTCTCTCTTTTGCTCTCTTCTTTCTATCTTTTGCACTGTCCTACATCAAGAAGCGTTGGATGCAATTCAGAGCATAAAACTCATTCATGATCAACATTAGGAAGTGGAAAATTACACTAACATGAATCCAAGCCTTTAATTATTAAACAAAGACCATGCAATAGATTGGACCATCTCTCTCTTGCAAACACAGACAACATCTCATATAATAGGTCCTCTCTCTCTCTCTCTCTGTAGCCCCCAATAATAGCCTGTTTTCTCAGAAGGAATTCCTGAATAATATTAGCCTCACCACACGACTCCATTAACCCCTTTCTTCACAAGGGGATCTCAGTAGGCTATAAGTTTTTCCAAACAAGTTAATCGACCTCTTTTTCTCAAGGGGCGATATCAGATGACATTTGCCTAGCCAAATGACTTCATAAGTATGTCATCAATGAAACTGAGAAATCAAGTTGAATTAGCTTATTTCCTTCTGGAGACATACTTTTACTCAATTTGATAACTAACAAATTGATTACATATCCAGTATATATAAATCTGATTCATTGAAGCACTACCTTAAGCCAACGACAAAATAATTACCAAACAAAATAAACAAAAGACAAAAGAAACCAAAAAAAAAAAAATAATACCAAACAAAAATGAGCTTTAGATAATAACCATAAAATAAATAATGCATAAATAATCAAATTCAAGAGATTTATCCATTCAAAAGATTAAAGGGGAAAAAAATCAAGAGTATAAGTTATGAACTGAATGACAGCAAAACATTACATAACCACAGCAACCAATACAGAAATCTATGACATCAAGTTGTTGAATCAAAAGAGAAAGTAATTTAGGATCTATGACAAACCTCACCTCCCATTACCATTATCTTTTTCCTACAGTTCCAGATCATTGATCAACAAGTCCAAGTCATAAGCAAATATACAGAGTCTTATAAAATCAAAAAGAAGACAATCTTTCTCTTCCTTTCTCTCCTTCTCTGTCTTCAAAAGCCATATTTTCATATCCTTCAGTACTGTTACCAATGAAAAATATTATGATTCTCTCTCAGCTAACTCCTAGTGACAGCTTAAAGTAAGTTGGCTTCCCCAGTTTTTGAGCATCTTATACCCTTTTCTTATCTTTCAAGTACACACATGAATAATTATATCGATCATTTGCAACTCTCATTTTGTTCGCACATAGATATGCAATCCTTTGTCCCTTTCTTCCAGTCCAATGTATTTACCCATCTTTACCCACCCTTTATTGTATTAAACGATAACAAGATTTGATTCTCTTTTTGTCAACTCCCCATGATAAATTGCCGAAAGCTGCCCTGATGAGTCTAGCTTTGGACTTCCATGTATTACCTGCATTTTCTGTATGTATACACATATATTTGATGGATTTTTCATTAACTAACCTTTTATCCTTGAGTTAAACTGCTTCATGTATTATAATTAAAAATTGATTATCTTTCCAAACTTTGCATGAAAAATTGCTAAAAATCCCTAGCTTCTAGCTTTCGGATTTCAGCCAGCCCTCTGTTCTTTGTGTACATATTATAATTATGTGAATTTTTTGTTACCCTCATCCTTTTTCCTTGACAATATTGCATACAGATTACGTTTTTACTAATGAATTGCCAAGTAAACCCTGTAATAATTCAATCACACCAGGTTTACAAATGTGAAAAAAAAAAAAAAAAAGAAACATATACATACAACTGCATCAAAAGTTTCAATTTAAAATAAGAAATTAGTTTCCAAGAGAAATACAGAGGAAGATAGATGGGAATATGAAAAACATGAACACAAAAGAAAATGCAAATTGTGTCAGAAGCCTCAGTCAAGCCTGAAGAATCATTTTCTGCAGAATAACAAAGAGAAATAAATATGACCTTCCTCTACCTTTTGCTGATATCAGTTTCTTATAAGGAGAATGAAATAAGCTTGTAAATAATGTATGGATCATGGATGGATACTGCATCAATGTTACATAGGAAGTATTATCACTTTAGCATGTAACTTGACACACATGCTGATTAGAAGTCAACAGAGGAAGGTCAATGAAGAAGATAAAATAGATTGTAACTGAAGGACATATTTGAACACAAAGTAATACATTAATAATAGTATTGATTTGCAATTATCGATTAGACAAGACAAGTCTCGTCCCTCGTTAAGAGTAGGAAGAAAAAAAAAAGTGTTAACTGTGTTTCTTGAGACCCATTTTTGTACAACCCTTAAGTTTAACTAACTAGCATTATCCACAGCCGATAAACCTCTTGCAATTTACACTGATTTGTTGTAATCAAAATGTAAAACAAACAACACACGAGTAACCACATGCATCAGATTGCTGCAATTCACAGCACGTAATACAAGTGATGCAGCATGTATGTGTTTAATATTTTTACATCCACATCAGTCTGACCTTATACAGACATCAACTTAATTTTTAACCATGTGTGACTGTTCTTATATATATGAAAACACATACATTTAGCATATACATTAAGAGCAAACACAAAATGTCTTTATACAGTTACTCAAAGTCCTAATTTTGCAGGAAAAAGCTTGCATCATTTTACCAATCAGAATTGATTTATGCATTATAATTAGGCAATACTAATTAACACCACATAAGTACTAAATTAAGAATTATAAGTAAAATCATGCATTTAATTATTTGTTTTAAAGATGCTTATCAAAATTAATTATCACTAAGAGTGATTTTCAGACATAAACATAATTACATACTAATTAAAATAGCACTGGGAGTGCTTCGCAAGTATTACTAGAATTTCAATGGATTTTCCTAAAAAGTGCTATAAGAAAAACGCTCAAATGTATAAGCACTATGGAACATAAGCTTCTTTTCGTTAGCACTCCCAAACTGATCCTAAACCTAACTCCCATTCGTTTAACAATAAAACATCAACAAACTTGCTCATACAAGCGCAATTGGCAGAAAGCATACCGTTCAACTCACAAAAAATGAGAAGAATTATAATTAGCTACCTCGATATCAAAATGGACACAAAGTTACATAGTTTCTCAGACATCAATTTCCCCAAAAAAAAAGTGTAGTCACTAATTATGAAATTACGATAAAATCAAGCAAGATCGCAGAAAAATGAAGCTTCAGAAAATCAAAAGAGTCAATCCGCTTCTTCGAGAAGTAAAATTGAGTCGAAGTAAAGAGTTAAATGAGCAAGAGAAAAAGAGAATTTAGGGTTTAAAAAAGAGAAAGAAAATAATACCTTCCATTATACTCAGAAAGACACAGAGACTGAATTCAATTCAATTCAAAGTCTCAGATATTCGTCGTCTCAACACTTAAATTGCTTTATATAGTTCTCTCTTCAGTTTCTACGTCCGATCGTCCGGCATCCTCGTTCGCTGTCCATTTAGATTGACTCGTGTTTGTCTCTCTTTTTATTTATTATTATTATTATTATTATTATCATAAATACTTAAAAAAATAAAATATTAATAAAAATTTTAAATGAGATAAGTTTATTATATTTAATATAATATAACTGTTTAATCAATAAATAAATAATTATTTTTTATAAATAAAAAATTAAAAATAAATATAATAAATTTTTTATTATATTAATTAAAAATAAAATTTATTTTTAATTTTTTTATTTATTATTAATAAATAATTTTTACTTGTATTAATATTATAAGATCATTTTATTTAAATTTTTTTAAAAATAATAAGTGTAATTTTTTTTTTCTTATAAATCATCACATTTGTCTTTATGATAAATTTTGTTGACGACTTTTAAAAAAATGCAGGTAAAATTAAAATATTACTAAAATTTTATTTCAAATATAAAAAAGATATATTTTTTTATTTAAAATAAATTTTTTTAAAAAAATTATTTTTTAAAATTTATTTTTAAATTAATATTAATATTTTAAACTTTAATACATTTTTAATCTAATAGTATTTAATAGTATATTTTAAGATAATGACATTAAATAGAAATATAAATTATATTTAGTGGTAAAAAAATAATGAAATACAATACTAACATATTTTGTATGTATAAATAAATTCATTCATACATAATGATTAGAAATGGCAAAAAGCTATTCAAGGATGAGAGCCGCGTAGACTTTACTCTAAAAATGGAACGAATAGGAACAATCTCTAATTCCCTTCTTGCTTTTTGTTTTTATATTATTAATATATTTAAAATTAAAAATAAAATTAATATATATATATATATATATGATTAGATCTATTTTTTATCAACTAAAAATAAAACTTTAAAGATTAACAAACGATATTAATACAAGATTGACTTAACAAAGGATACTAAAAATAAAATTCTAAAATTTTATCAAAATAAAAAAATGGTAATTAGTTAATATTAAATTAAATGATCGATTGTAAACATTTACTTAAATTTTAGTTTATTAATAAAAGATTAATAAAAAAATAAATGCTAAAATTTTATTTTCATATAAACCAAATAAAATATTTTTCTACAAAAATAACTAAAATATTTAATATATTTTTTATAAAAATTAACATAAAATTTAATAAAATTCTAAAAATTTTATTTAATTTAATTTTTTTATCATTTTTGTAAAAAGTTATAATTATAATTTATTAACGCATTAATTTATTAATAGTTGTATATAAATTATAATTTATTTATATATATTAATTAATTATTTTATTTAATTTTATTGATATTTTATATAAATTATTTTATTATTTAATATTAATAAATATGAATAGGCTAACATCCAATTTCGACTTCAAAATGAGAATGGGTGAGAATAAAAAAAAAAATTTAAGTGAAAACAAACCGAGAATATAAATACTACTCCTAAAATAATAGTGAAAATTAAAGTGTCTTTCACTATCTTCATGACCGGTTGTCATCTATAATATTAATATTATAGTAAAATAAATACACACATATAGAATATATAATATTTATATAACAATGATTCATGAATTTGTATAAAAAGAGTTTGTATTATTGTTTTTCAAAAATGTTACTTAGTTATATTTCTATTTTTAAATATAACACATAAAGTTATAGCATTATAGTTGTCAAATAATTATCTTAATTTTTTCATCTCATATGATATGTTATCATTAAGAGAAAATTTTAAAAATGATATTATTTTAACCCATCTTTATATTAATAACTAATTCTAATTTTTTTACCAAAATAATTATTTTGAACAATTTTGTCCCTAAACCATATTTCACACTTTCACCTTCTTCACTAACAAAACATATATTGTCTCACACATTTGCCTTCAACAAGTTATTTTTCTAGTTTATAATTTTTGGCAACAAGAAAAAAGAGATTAGTTTAATTTATTGCATTATTAAAAATTTATAATTTTGTGATGGAAATAAGTAATTTTACAAGGAAAAAAAATAAAATAGGTAGTTTTAGTTTGATAGTTTTAATTTTTGGTAGTTTTACATGAGTAATATATAAATTTTTGTTATTTATCAAAAATTTATTTATAATACGAAAATGAAGAATATGTTTATTTTAGTTATAAGTGTAAAAAATGATTCTAGAAAATAAAATTGTTCAAAATAATTATTTTAGTAAGAATTTATTAAGGTTAGTTATAAATTTAAAAAGTGATTAAAATAAAGTTATTTTTAAAATTTTTTTATCCATTAATTGAAGAGTGAGTTGAATAATTGGTTATTTTAAAATTATAAAAAAATGTATAACTTAATTGATAAAATACAAATATTAAATAATAAAATATTAAATATCACTTTCAATTTTTAAATTATTTTAACTGAAAATTATTCTAAAATTTTAATATTAATTAATTATCAAAAAGTATGTTGATAGAGTATTCAAACTGTAAACTTTTAACAAAATAGTTAAATTAGAGTCCAATATATTTAAAAATTTAGATAATCCTTATCATTACTATATAGTTTAACACTTTTGGCCAACAACAACACACACGTGGGTGCGTATGCATTCTTGAATTAGAGGCAGCGCCTTTAAAATGTAAATAATTTACGGATATATGTGTGTGTGATTTAATTTTTAAACTCAAAGTTAATCATAATTCATTTAAAATATTATTTTTATTTATAATAACAAAAAATTTATTTTAACAAAATTATTTCACTAACGATAATTAAGAAGATATTTTGAGATGTTTGCAGTTTTTCTTAAAAATTCTCTTGAAGAATTTTATTAAAAAAAATTTAGTACTTATTTGAACAAAATTTACTAAAGAAAAAAAAATCAAAATTACTCCAAATGTTCTCTCTAAAGATTTTATGGAGACTCTTTGAATCCAAAATTGTTCTTCCTCTTCCTCCTCATGATCCATCCAAATCAAACACAAAATCAATAATTTATTTCAACGGTTGATCCTAAAATCTACTCTAATCAATTTCTGAACTTATTGGGTTCAAAGACTAAATATAACTATCAATCATATTGAAAAATATAACTATCAGGCAGGAGCATTTTCATCAAATTAGGCTCTTTTTGACCACAAATGACAACAATTTTCAAGTGGTTCTTCTGCACGAGATGCTTTGAAAATTGAGTAAAATTACAAAACAGTTTGAAGAATTTAACAGGTTTATTGGATGTTTAGTTGCTTCATATAAACGAAATTCATATTTATTTGTCTTAATTTAGTAGAAGTACAGAATAAAACAAAATAATAATAATAATAATAATTGACGTTGAAATCGTAGCTGGTTAGCAAGTATTAATTACCATCAGGTATTATCCAGGGCAGCCTCCTACTTGTTAATAATATTACATGCTTCCTCTTTTAATATTGGCTCCGATGAATTGTCCGGCTTTCTTCACATTGATTATGTATGTCTTTGTAGCAACTTCACAAATGCTATTTCTTTTTTTTTTTTTTTTCCTTTCTTTCTTTTTTATAAAGGAGGAATATTTAAGGCAACCCAACAACCATAACGAAGGATTTGGCTTTGACGGGTTGGTGTTGTCTGTTACACGTGACGTGCGTACTCGACTCAACACCTACACAACAACAAACATACTCTGCAATTACTTAGGCATCTAAGTATTCAATTTAGGATACTAATTACATTATTTAAAATGTGAAAAAACGAAAACTCGAAAGAGAGAAACAGAAAATCAATAAGAAAATTAAGAGATTGTGAATTAAGTGTGGCTGAGAATCAAGAGGAAGATTTTCTGACCCCACCCTCTGATAATAATTTAATTCATAAAAGATCCATAAAAAAAAGTACTCCCTTGTTATTAATATTGGTATCATAGCTTGTTTGGATTATTCCTTATCACATGCATTCTGAATTGTTTGTGTATGAAGCCGATAATTGTTTCACCCATTTATTTTAATTTAATTTTATTGTTCTATATGATAAAATCGTTAATACTCTAAATTTAAGGTTAGATTTTTGTTTCTAGTTTAAAGTTGTTAAATAAATTGATCAAGAAGGGGAAGGAGAAAGAGAAGGAGAAGAATACATGGATCAAAGTTAAATAAATGAATAATAACTTCTTGTGTAAAGATTTTTATGATATATTTTCAAAATTTAACTCAAATAATAAAAAATAATTTTTAACATTATAACTAATAAGCGAAAAATATTGTGAGAGTGCTTTATAAATGAATAATAGCAAAATATTTCAAAGCCTTTCATATTGGTGTCTACAAATTTGGTTTCCAATACATTTTGATTAAAGTTTAGGGACCAATATGCTATAATTTTAAATTATCTATTAATTTCAAAAGATTAGGGGTTGATTCAAAATTTTCAAAGTTTGATTACCATCACAAATTGCCGTGATCCATGTGTAACACTTCGAAATTTTTTCTATTATTTGTTAATTACAAAAGTTTGGGATTTTATTCAAAATGTTACATTTTAGTTGCTCTCTTACTAACTTTAAAAATATTACTGTATATTTTAAAAATTTTTTTTGTTCATAGTCAAACACGTAGGTATCAAATGAGCATAACTTTAAAATATTTAATCATTATTTGTTAATTATAAAAGTATGGGGATCCATTCAAAATTTTTTATTTTAGTATTCTATTTCTAATTTTAAAAATCTTGCAGTTTAATCCCAAAACGTTAAGTGTGTTTGAAATTAAATTCGTGAGTATCAATATGGAAGTCGTTAAAATTGTTTGCAATGATTCGTTAATGCGAAAAGTTCAATGGTTTATTCAAAATTTTCAAAGCTCGGTTACAACCACAAATTGGTGTAATCAAACCTTGGTTTCGATCAAACATTACCATGATTGAAACCCAACTTTAAAAATTTTGAATGAACTCCTAAATTTTTTAAACTAATAAATAATGAAAAATAATTTAAAATGCTTACATATTAGTCCTCAAATAAATTGTATTCGAACCCAAATTCATTGGCACCAATACACAAGAATTTGAAATATTGTGCCATTATTCTTTAATTCCAAAAAATTGTGGTTCATTCAAAATGAGCAAAAGAAAATATATTTAATTTTTAGGAATGGAAAGCATTTTCGTCATTCTTTAGTTTGTTAAACCAAAAAAAAAAAAAAGGTCGTCATTTAAGCAAATTTCATTAGCATTCTAATTTTCATTGGCAAAACTAAAATGCAAACCGACCGGGGAAATAGGACAGAATATCCTGCAGCTGGCACCCGCTAACGGCTATCAGGGAAAGGACTAAGCTGACCCACCAACGGTCACCAGCAGAATAAGCACGGCAAATTTAAATTTAGTTTCATCAAAATTAAAACAAAAATATATTTTTTTAATTTATATAATGAAGGGAAGACTATTTGTCGTATTACCAGACAGACTGCTTACTGACTGGAATGCCCACCTAACGCCATCCTTTAATTTAAATCTTCCTTTGTAAAAGACCCCCTTTGATTCCGCCTCACAAAATCACTCAAGTTTTATGTTAAATTACTATTTTGACCCTACGGTATATATATATATATATCATCCTCAGGATTTATAGTCGTTGGATCCTTTCTATATATAAATATATATATAGATATCTCGCACAACGACACGTCATTTCTAATAAAAAATTGAATAGAATAATAATTAAATTTTGAAATATTTATTTACGTTATTTTGGCATAAAATTAATTAATAAATATATTAAAAAAGAAATAAATAATTTATCTCCTGTGAATCAACCAATCAATTATTTCAAGGAGATATCGCTTTCTCAGTCTCTGTATTTTAACGTTCATTTGTACAAACTCGCTCTCTCTCTTTTTCTTTCTCACTCTCTCTTTTGCAATTGAATAACTGAATCAGATAAGGTAATTTCTCATCTGAGTTTTTTGCTGTTTTGATCGATTTTTGTTGGATGGTTAGTCTTTATTTTTTGTTTTTCTAAAATGTGATTGCGGTTATCTTTGTAATTAATCTGAGTTGAAATCGCTTGATTGGATGAAAAGATTGGATATTTGTGCTTGTTTATGAGTTGATTTTCACTTAATTTTCTTTTAAATATTTCAATTTACGTTATTGGTAGATTGCTTTCTTCGAACAATGGAAATTGGAGATACTTTTCTTGGTTCAGTTTGTTGATTCTGATGTGAGTTTTTTGAATTTAAGGTTCTTTTCTTCCATTGTGGTCAATTAATTGGCTATAAATTAGAGAGTAAAGTTTTATAAATGTGTTTAATTTATCCGCGCGCATGTATTTTTTAGGATTTGATTTCATGAAATTATTTGGTTCTTTTTCTTTTCACTGTAAGTTTTGCCGGTTCTCTGTATCACTCTCTGTCTCTTATGCTCTTTTAGATTGTCTTATGTTCTTAGTCTATGTACCTATTATTTACTTTTACATGTTTGGTTTCCTTCTAACTTTTAGTTTTGTTTTTTGCTTGAATTCTTCTCTGTTTTCTATGTTTACATCCTTCTCTCTGCAAATGACTAATATGGTTTCTTAGTATTTAGGTGCAGATCTTAACATATTTATGTTTCCCAATGTCGTTTTCTATTTCATCTCAGTTAGTGTTCGTACATTATTAAACTAAAGTAGCAAGATCATGGTTGCTTATATTTGAGAAGAGGATATAAAGATAATACCTATCGTTGGTTGCTTTTGTGGAATGACGGGAGAATAGCATTTCAAAATTTCAGTAGATAAATATTGAAGATAGGAGGTTTTATGTTTTATCAATGTGAGAGGATATTGTTAGAGAATGGGGTACACTACCCACTTTACTCTCTTTTAGGTTGCTGGGAATGCTGGCTTTTCTGTCTAAATGAGAGGATATCTAGTTGTGGAAATCTCTGTTACAAGATTTGCCTAAAACATTGCATCTAGTGGACTGCTTATGCTATTTTATGTATATTCTTAGCTGTTACTTAAAAGAGAGGAACTGCTGGAGTTAATTACCAACCAAGTTTTTTCATGTTTGGCCATTCACTCTCACATAGTTTAATAGTATTGACAATGTATTTGCATTTTACTCCAAATATTCTGTGTTAATTTAGCTTCTGAGGCTAGGATTTTAAATCAAGAATGTCTGTTAGGAAATATTGGTCTTCTAAAGAATGCTTTGGTAGTTTATGCATCATGAATATTCAGTATTACTGTTATGTGTTCTAATTATATTTACTTGACACCACTTTGAGTGTTTTATAAACATACTCTTGGTTTCAAGTAATTTTAGGAATTTGAAAGGGATATATATTTTTCTTAGGCTCATTTCATTTATACATTAATGGATATTTTCTGTATGGAGTGATAGGTGAGTCTATGCTACAGGAACTTTGAAGTTGCAATGAGTAGATGACACAAGCTCTAAAGCCTGTCTATATTCCTTGTGCTGCAGTAGATATTTATTGAGTTGATATATCTATCTAGGAATTTTTTTGTTAAAAAACATAAAACAACTGTATGAATGTTGTCCTGGTCTCAGCATTTATAGAGGATTTACTCATTTCCCTTCCTCTTTTGTTGGCAGCACCTGAATGGAAAAAGGAGTTGTGGCTAGATTGGGCCTTTCAAAGGTTCATTTGTGTGGTCTCCATATTTCACTAGTTTTTGTTCCCTTTTGTATCTAATGAGCTTAGATGCCAAGAAATTATTCTTGTTTTTGTTTTTGTTTTAATTTTGAATTTAAGATATTATTATTGCAATTAAATTGAAGAAAGGGAATAAACTCCCTAGACATTTTGGTGGATGTATGTATTTCGCTTCAAAGCTGTGAGAGGAGAAGCTGGATTCATTCGATGATTGGGCTAAAAGTTTCTAGATGCTAGAAATGGTCCTCAGTAATGCTGGTTTTGGATATTTACTCTATAAGATGATTTGGGCAAAAAGTTTCTAGATGCTAGAAGTTTCATAGAAAACATATATCTTATGTGCTTGAGCTCTGGAAGTTTGAGGTTCTACTATGGGAAGATGGGTGTTAACTTAGCATACAACAATGTGGACATTTTAAGAAACGTTTGATTATCTGCGTAGTATGAGTTCTGGAGCTGATTAGAAAGTGCAATTTATCTAGACTTTTCCTTGTATAATCAAATTTTTTCAGTTTAGAAGGCTAGGTTCTGGTGCAAGGACAACAAAAGTATGGTTCAAGAACTCTTACATACTGTTCCCTAAACTTATATATTTGATGGTCTTTTTCTTATTCATATTGGATGGAGAAGGATCAGACCAATTTTGATACATTTGTTAACTACCCACCAAGTTATTTGTCCACATTTCATGTGTTTTGATTTTTATACCTACTTCATTCTTTGGTTCACTCTTATCACTATTTATGAGTTCTCAGTGCTCTTGGATTAATAGCTGATTTTCTTTTACTTCTGAGTGAAATTTGATGTTTGCTGTACAGATTGTTACCAATTTTTTGTTGACTAGATCAAAGCCTAACTTCCTTGTTATTAATGAAGATGAAAATTATATTATTATCTTTCAGGTGCTTCCAGCATTGTCCTGGCAATTTTAGCTCTGGACATTACTTTTGAAAGCATTAAGGACGTCATCTGCTGAAGTTCTGATTTCTAACAGGGAGAAAGCAAGTTATTACAAAGATCCACCTCTCATTGTCATGGTAAACCTACCATTGTATATGTATACATACACATACATACATATGTGTGTGCGTATGTATAAATGACATGTTCACTTTACGGGCATGATTAGTTCATCTATTGGGATATCTTAAACCTTATTTTGTTTGTGATTTGATGCTGGGACAAGCAATTGTGTGCTGCACCCAATCTGGCACTTATTACACATTTGTTTTTTTTTATTAGTTTTTACAGGGGATGGTTATTAGCACTAATTTTGTACATGAATCTACTATCCTTTATTTTTTTTTTTCCACTTATAACAAATTAATTGACTTATTTCAGTTTATTTTATGTTTGTTTTAGGCGACTAATGAAAATCTCCCACCAAATGTGATAAAGCAACTTGCAAAGGAATTGAAGAGTCTAGATGAATCTCCCCCTGAGGGCATTAAAGTAGGAGTAAATGACGATGATTTTTCAACCATATATGCTGATATTGAAGGCCCAGGCATGTAATTTTTATCTGTTAAAATTTTCTTCTTTGATACATACTGCAATACTGAAGAAAGATTTTCTCACTTTGCAGCTGGAACTCCTTATGAGAATGGTGTTTTCCGCATGAAGTTGTTATTGTCTTGTGATTTCCCGCACTCCCCTCCTAAAGGTTTGTGTTTATGTTGAAATTGATTTTCTTTTTGGTTAATTTGTGATCTGTAATATATGTGGAGTATACAGTTATAATTTCTTAACACTTACAATCCCTGCAACATGATTTTCATCACTCACAACATGGATCTTGTAGGTTACTTCTTGACAAAGATATTTCATCCAAATATTGCAACAAATGGTGAAATTTGTGTCAATACACTGAAAAAAGACTGGAATCCAAGTCTTGGATTAAGACATGTTCTCATTGTGAGTTCTGTTTGCTAGCACTTTTTTTGTGTTATTGTAATTTTTTGCCTTTTTCTGTCTGTTCTTCTGGTTTGTTTGATGAGAACTTTCCAATTTAATAATTTAAATTTGAGGTCTGTTGGTCTGCAATTAATATTTTTCCTTTGTTTTGTTGCAACAGGTTGTCCGGTGTTTATTGATTGAGCCATTTCCAGAATCAGCTTTGAATGAACAGGCTGGTAAGATGCTACTTGAAAATTATGAGGAGTATGCTAGACATGCCAGGTATGCCAGACATGTCCATCTGTTATATGCTTTTTGCTATGGTGTGTGGGAACAGGGGAACTTAACATGTGAAGGTGAACCTGTGTCTACATTTTCTGTCTATTGGCAGTGGATGAAAATAATGCGTGTGTTGTAGGACCCCCTTAGTTATCATTTGAGAGTATGTGTGAGATGTCAATTTCTTTGGGGCTGGTAGGGAATGAGCTTCTGTAGTTTTCTGGACGGTTAATAACGTTGCCCTCAGCCATTAATGGTTGCCTTCAATAAACTTTAGTGCAAACGGAACTGGGTGTTTGGAAAACTCCATGATGAGGGTACCTTGGGCTTGTATGGATTTGCTTTGAATAATTTCCAAGACGAATTTGTATTATACTTTGTTGATTGTCAAATAAGTTTCATTTATGCAGGCAGGTAACTCATGTTTGTATTGGTTCTTGGCAGGATTTACACCGGCATTCATGCCAAACCTAAGCCAAAGTTTAAGTCGGGAGCTATTTGTGAGTCAACTACGGCACTGAATGTAGACCAGGCTAACACCAATGTTGATCCAAAGAATGCATCATCTGTTGCAGCATTGCCTCTGCCGTCACCACTGGCTCCTTCTGCAACAGCCGCCAGAGGAAATAATCAGGATCAACTAGCGACCCCAGTTCCAACAGCAGAGATAGGAATCAGCGGGTCTGCTGTGGCAACACCAGTGGCTGCTGCTACACTAAAGAAAGAAGTTGGTCCGGCAAAAGTTCAGGCAGACAAGAAAAAAATGGATGCTAGAAAGAAAAGTTTGAAGAGATTATAGTTACAGGGGAATTGGTTGAACTGCTATTTGAAGGGCTCTTTTCTAATTTTCTTTTTCTCTTTTTTCTCTAATTTTTATTGGAGAGTGGCATAAAGTGACCGTTTGGAAGGATTAGAGAGGTCTCTGTGATGTAATGAGAAAGTGGTGGATCAAATTGGACCTGTTCACTTTGTTTTTCCAAAAAAAAAAAAAAAAAAAAAAGGGCCTTTCCTGATTTTACATATTTCTATGTTATGTTTGCCGATGACTATATTTTTCAATAACTTTTCCACCAAAGAACTCAATGTTTTTTCTTTTTTTTTTTTTAAATTAATTTTTGTTTTAAATATGAAAAACAGAATGATGTCTATTTTTTCAATTTTTATTTTTAACGCAAGTGGGATTCAAATTCTAGATTTTCACATTACCGTAAAGAAATTTGAATTGTATTCACCTATACTGCCGCTAATTCTGTAGGCCTGAATTTTTATGATGTAAGCATTTCTGTTTGTTCTTTTGGGATTCAATATTTTGGGAGGTAAATATGAGATTTTTATAGATGAATGGTAATAGTGATGCAAATTGTCCTATAAATTAATCTGTAAAGTTATAAATATATTATTGTTATTTTTATATATTTTACATAATTTATTTTTATTTTATTTTTGTCAAATATTTATTTATTTATTTTCATAAACAATATAAGCCGTATATAAAGCTGTCAAGTTTTGGTTGATTACTTTTTAAAGAGAAGCTGTCAAGTTTTGGTTGATTACTTTTTAAAGAGAGAGGCTGAAAATTATTATTATTATTTTTATATATATATATATATTACAATTAAAATAAAAATAATATGTACTAGAAAAATTATTTTTTGTAAATAAATAATTGATTAAAGTTCTTATCTGCACACATAACACGGAGAATATGATCAATATTTTATATTTATGAAACAATATATTTTACAAATAATATTGGTGAAACTAAGATGTTAAGTGGCTTACTCATTGACACTTTCAAGCAACAATGAATAAAATATTTTCTTTTAATGTAGTAATTGATATATTTTTAAAGAAAAATTGAAATTTTATTAATGAAAAAGATAATCACAACAATTTTTGTCTCACATCAAGAGTGGGTACATTTAAACTGTTAATTTAGATCAATTTCAAAATTTATTAGGTCAATTTTAATTTTAAAAAATAAATTATAATAATTAAATTATTTTTTAAATTAAGTTTGATTTAAATAGATTAAACTAATCTAACTCAATAGATATAATAAAAATTTAAAATTTTATATTTATCAATCTTTTATTAAGTGTTTTACAGTGTTATAATAAATTATACCATACTATAATAAATCTTATGAGTATAAAAGCAAACTTCTCATATGAAATAATTTTCTCTCTTCTCGTCTTCTTCCTCACGTTGTCATCCCCTGTGTGACCAAATTTCTCACAGTTTTTATTATTATTTCTGTTTTGCATGAATATTTTGGAGGTTCTTTATTACAAAAGTTGTTAAATTGCATTTTGAGGTCTTTAGCTTTTAGCTTTTGGAAGAGAATTTTTTACTATTTATGACATTATTAAATATGTGTTTATTATTAACATAATTTGATATATTAATTAAATTTTTTAATTAAATTATTTTTAAACTTAATGATAAATATAATTTGATGTAAGTTATGTAATTAACTTTATTTTTTGAATTTGCCTACTCTTAACTTGCGACTATTATTTATTATTACCATTTAAATAGTTCTAGTTATGGCTAACTTTCAGCCTTTATCTCATGGGAGGAAAGAAAGAATTCTTGCTTTCATCTTATTTTGAGTTCTATTTATATTAGTTAATATTTTTTAATTTAATTTTATTAAAATAGTCATTTTATTATTTTAAAAAAATTTTACTTTTAGATAAACATTTATAATATATAAACACAAAATAATTGTCTAATTTTAGAGATCATTACGAAATTCTCACCCTTCATAAAGCAAGTCAAGAACATATATAGATACACTTATTCATCCATCATATCTAGAATATTTGCAGCTATAATTAAGAACAAACATCCCCACAACAGCTTATGAAGAATAAGTTGCATATATTACTCAAATAAAAAAAAAAAAAATACTATAATAAATAAAATAGAACCAAGTATATCTTACCATAAGTTCCACCCCATTTAGCTTTAACAGAACAAGAAAGTTGATGCTAAGTAGATACGATGCATTATTAATCTTATAGATTTACTCACCAAAATTTTATCAGCATTAACTTTTGAAAAATTGGTATAAAACATAGATTTATGCTAACTAAATAGATTATCAAGTGCTATTTTAAAAGGAGGCATAATTTTTTTGCATAAATAATTCTATAACTGTAATCAACATAAGTAATGCAAATGAAAACTTGGCATACACGTGGGTCAGAGAGGCAAGCTGTCGAATGCTGAAGGTTGGATGTTTGAAGACTAAGCTGAAGATCATTATTCAGTTTGTTTTGGTCTACGCGAGTTAACCTCCTTTACCGTTTGGTAGTTTTTGTTTTGTGTTTTTTTTTTTTTTTTTTGGTCCTTTTGATTTTCTTTTTTCTAGCAAAATTTGTTGTATTGATAGGCCACATGAAGCCAAATTGAGAAGAAAGAAACAACTTTCTACAAGTTTCTGTCTTAACTTTAGTGAGATTCTAAAATTTATCAAAAGAGATTTCTGATATTAGTTTGGTGAGACGTTAACTTGAGAGTTGCATCGAATCTTTAGATTCTAAAGTTTATCAAAAGAGATTTCGGATATTAGCTTGGTGAGACAACAAGCTTGAGAGTTGTATCAAATCTTTTGGTGTCAGAGCCCAAGTTTAATCATACGCACTTCCACATATGAGAACTCATGGTGGTCAGTCATTCCAAATAAAATACAAGCATCCTCCAAACACCTCCAACCTAGATACATCTAAGGAATAGGTGACGAAGTCCCCGATGTGAAGAGTTATTTCAAAGTGATGAAAAGAAAGATATGGAAGCGCGAACAGGCTCTCAAGGTTATTGTTTTCGAGGTGGTAGACGAGGCGCTCGTGGTCGGTGGCTTGTGAACCAACACCAATGACGATTGCTTTCGCCAGAAGATGACTTTGGTAAATATGACCAAAACTTCCAACCACCTCTAGACGAGGTCACCAAATATCTAAAGGTAAAATGTTCCTAACTTGCATGGCAATATTGATCCTGACGCTTTTTAAGATTGGCTCACCTCTCGTGAAGACTATTTTGATAGGTTTTCTATAACAGAAAATCGCAAGATCTGTTATGCCAAGATAAAAGTCCTACCTGAGCCTGGTGAAGAAATGTGGAAGGATAACTTCGACGGACATAACAACTAGACATTACCAACTGGGAAGAAATGAAGAAACGATTGCATGAAAATATTTGCTACTTGATTATGAGCATATCATCTACGAAGAAATGTTACAATTGAAGAAAGGTTTTGCCACTGTGGAACACTATACTGATTAATTCCACGAGCTCATCGTACGTAGCTGAATTGTTGAGAACGAACAACATATGCTTGCTAGATATCGTACCGGTGTCAGAGATAATATCTAACATGAAATGCTTGCAGCTCGACTTTTCAACGTAGATGAAGCCTTTCAATTGGCACTTTGCGTACAGAAATGACCGTGCACGATTGGTAGCTGCCGCCTTCAGCTGGGAGAACAGCGAGTCTCAAAGCCCAACCTTTAACCAAATTCATGATCGGCTATATCTAAGGAGGTAGTTAGAAGTTCAAACGCAAGAGATTCGAAAGGGAAGACCAAGGTTATGGGTGAAGGCCCTCAGTGTTATAAATGTAAAGGTTTTGGCTATTATGTTGTTGTGTGTCCAACTCGTGGCCAAAAGCTCGCTTACTGTGTGAAACAAATTTTCTGGTGATGGACCATACTAATAAAAATAATGAGAATGATGTAGTGAACTCAACCAAGCTAAAGGAAGAAAGGCTTGAGGCCACTGATCTGCCAAGCTGTATCATCCACTGAGTTTTAGCTGGCCAAAGGGCAGAGTTGGCTGATGGAGAATACAGCTGGCGATGAAATAATATCTTCCATACTCGGATTGAGCATGGGGGCAAAGCTTTGAATGCCATCATTGATAATGGTAGTGGAATGAATGTTGTTGCCGAGCCCGATCGTTTGAAATTAGATCAAAAGGACCATCCAACACCTTATAAAATGAACTGGGTGAATGAGACCAGCTCTTTTCCTATTCAGCAACGCTGTTTGGTTAGCTTTGCTTTGGGAAAACACTATCAGGATTCAGTTTGGTGCGACATCATCCCCATGAATATTTGCAATGTTTTACTTGGCAGGCCGTGGCTCTATGATAGATGAGTGCAGTATGATGGTTATTTTAATTCTTATTCCTTTGTTTTTAGTGGGCGACCCATGATATTGGAACCTCTAAAAATTGCAAACTTGGAAGACAAACAACTTGCAAATGCTATCTTGAGCTTTAATTCTTTCTTAAACGTTGCTAAAATGGCAGAATGGGTTTTTTGTTTATTAAGCCCTGAAGAAAAGCTGAATGATGGTGAAATTCTAGTGGCACTTGAAATTTTATTAGATGAATTCAACGAACTCATGGCAAAAGAATTGCCTCAACAACTTCTCTCACTACGAGAGATTCAGCACGTCATCGACTTGATACTGGGATTATTGCTTCCTAATTTTCCTCATTATTGTATGAGTCGTGTTAAAAATGCTGAATTGCAATGCCGAGTTCAAGAATTGTTGGAGCGTGGATATATCTGAGAAAACCTTAGCTCATGTGCAGTACCCGTTCTTTTGACACCAAAGAAAGACGGAAGCTAGCGAATGTGTATTGACAATTGAGCGATTAATAAGATAACGGTTAAGTATCGTTTTCCAATTCCTTGGTTAGAAGACATGCTTAACCAATTTAGTGGGACTTCGATTTTTTCCAAAATCAATCTTCAGAGTGGTTGCCACCAATTCGTTTGCGACCTGGAGACGAATGAAAGATGGTTCTCAAAACAAAGGAAGGCATCTATGAGTGGTTATTTATGCCTTTTGAGCTAACCAACGCTCCAAGTGCATTTATGCGAATATTGAATCAGGCTCTCAAATAATTTCTTGGGCAATTTTTTGTCGATTATTTTGACGATATTTTAATTTTCAATATTAATCCTAAGGAGCATATTAACCATTTCCGCCAAGTGTTGGTCCGTTTAAGAAAAGAGCAATTATACATAAATAGAGGCAAGTGTTCGTCCATGAAGTTAGATGTCTTTTTTTTGGGGTCATTATTTCTAGTCAAGGAATCAAGGCTAATCCCGCCAAAATATAGGCTATACGAGATCGGCCAGTGCCAAAGTCATTATTATTATTATTTTTTGTGTGAAGTTTCCATAGGCTTTCAACATTCTATAGGCGTTTTATTCATGGGATTAGCACCATTATGACTCCAATTATGGAGTGTTTAAAATCCAAGAATTTTCTTCCTGGTTGAGTTCTCTCTATCATTGCACTTGCAGTATTATGTGCAGAAAATTCATCTTTTTTAATTAAATTTATGAGTTTATAAATTTTTATTTTAACTTTGTAATATTTTATGTATAAATTTATAAAAAAAGACTTATTTCTTTTTTAAAATTATAATTAATTTTATTTTATATTGAATGTACATAATATTTTATGTGAATGATGTATTTTATTTTGAATTAATACCAAAATTTTATAGTTTTAATTAGATATTTTATACCCATTAGGGATATCCATAGATATCTATTTATATTTGTATTCTTCCCAAATCTACTATGAGTTAATTTTTTTTTTTTTTTAAATCCATCTCAAACTTGCTAAGATGCATACTAAATCCGTTCCATTATAGGTGAGTACTAGTAAGTTTGCGAGTAAAATTGCCATCTCTACTTGTGTTTGCATATTTTCACAATAAACTTTTGATCATTTTATTTTATTTCGTGTGTGTTCTCTTATTTTTACATGACAAATATATCTGCTTATTATGAGCCTTGTAATTCTATAAATATATACAAGTTTTAACAAAGGAGAAGAATAAAAACATTTTGTTAGTTACTTGTTATTGAAGTGCTGGCTCTCATATCTGTCTCTCAATTTATTATGAAATAAACATGTTTATAAATTTTTTTTCACCAAATTTAAGCACTTTAAACAATTTCATTCTTATAACCATTTTAAACAATTCAAAACAAAACACACTCTTTATTCACATTGTAAACAAATTTATGACAACTTCATAATTTTAATGTTCACATTTTCAATATTTTGTACAATAGTGTAAAAGTTTCAATATTTGATCGGCTAATCTAAACACAAAAGTGAATTTTTGTGTTTTATTTTCTAGCTAACTCTTAGTTGATTTTAATGCAAATATGGGTGTAAAATTTATTGTGATTGAATTAGAATATAATTTGGATTGTGTATGACATTAATTTGTTAAATATTGTGTAACATGTTGCTTGCAAATTAAAAGAAGAACGGCGAATCAAGCAACTTGTCATCACCTACGTGCTTCATCCAAATCAGTTAGTGCTTGTATATATATGCCTACTGCTACTTGCTTCATTTGATTTCTAAAGGTTAAAATCAAATTAAGGGAGAGAAGAAACATAACAGTGAGGGAGAAGTAGAGAAAAAAAAAAAGTAAAAGAAAAGAAAAAGAAGAAAAAATAGAAGAAGGAAAAATCCACTGGTGGTATATTACAAAAATTTTACTGGTATTAATTTTAGAAATTGATTTTACATATTAGATAAATATTAATTATTGTTGTAATTTTAGTATTAAAAATTTAATTTTGTTATAGATATAATTTTAGGATGTTGATTTAATAGTTTACTCTTTTTAGTATTTGAATTAGTATTTATATTGTCATATTTGGGAGAGTGTTGATGCATAATGTATTGTGCCTCCTTACACGCTTGGTATTTAAGCATAGGGCATATATTCTGTAGACAATTCTTATCTAGTTAGAAAGAAATTGATTATTATAGATCCTCAATTGTTGTTTCTTTTTATTTTATCCTGTGTATTTATTATGTCATTTTTTTTTATCTAATTTTATAGCATGGCCAGGACAAAATATGACTGATGGATTGTTGTTGAACAAAAAGAATAGTGTGCACTAAGAGGTGTTCTTGTTAAAGATTTTAGAAAACTTCAGGCCAATAAAATTAGAATAAAACTGAGAGTGAGGCTAAGAGAATTACTAATGGGGAGATTGAGGATGAGATTAAGATGATAGAGGTTAATATCCGTTTTTCCAACATTAATCTGGGTCAGGAAGCTTCTAAGCAAGTTAAGAATGACGCGCTTAAGGGTTTATGAAAATGGAATGAACTAGAACAAACTTGTGGTTCAAAGCTTGTTCTATACTAGGATATTTCTTAATACCTTTAAGACATAAAAAAGTTGGTTAAGAAAACTGATTAAAAGCTCAATAGGTGAGACTAGTGGGAAAAAATTAGTGATATTGGAACATTTTCTTACTAGGATGACAAAACTTTTTAATCCTAAGGAATGGTGGAGTGTCGAGCCTAAACTTAGAACATTGTTTATCAATAGCATTTATACATTTAGATTTCGACTAATGATTTTGTATTATGACTCTAGTTGTTTAAGCTTATTGTTTTATTGTATGTTTAGCTTGGCTATCTTTTAAAAGACTGTAAACTCCTATAGTTAATGTAAGAATAATCTATGTAATGATGTTTGTTGTGATAATATAATCTTGTATATATTATATTATTATGTTTTAACTATTATGATATGAATCTTAGATTTCAGTATGTTTGATATTAGAGAAACAAAGCCATTTTCTTCACAAGGAAGAGATGAGTTTAGCAAGTTCTACCAATCTATGATAAAGTTTGTTAATGCATTTTATGGTTTTATTGATAAATCACACAATCATAAAAATAGTAAAGAAAATAGGAATATGTTGGTATCGGAGGAATTCAATAAACTCAATCCTTCAATGTTTAATGAAAAGGTTGACTCATTAGTTGCTGAAGAATGGGTGGAACAGATTGGGCAAATCTTAATAAAGTTCGGTGAAACTTGTAATTTTTCAACTTATTGAAAATGCTAATCATTGGTGGATTACCATCGAAATTACGAAGAAAGATAAAGAATGAATGTAGGAAACTTTTAAAGAAGTTTTTTTTTTAACAAATATTTTCCTAAAGTATTTCATGATGCTATGTTGGATGAATTTATTTATTTATTTAGGGTAATTCAACGATGTCTTAATATGAAGTGAAGTTTGAGGCCCTTAGTTGATTTGGCACCTTTATAATATCTAAGGAGAATGACAAGATCAAATGGTTTGTGAAATGGTTAAAGCTAACACTTCATCATGAACTTATAATATTGAATCTTTAAAAATATTCTAAGTAGTGAATTTAACTTTAATGATAGAACTAGATAAAGATAAGACTAAGCAGATAGTGGAATCCAAGAAAATAAGTTTAGATATAAACTTCCCAAATGGGAAGAAAAGAGAGAAATGAGAGATTAGTTTCTTGTACGAGATAACTAGAGTTTTCGTAATACACTTGGCATTTGTTTTGAATGTAAGAAGCTAGTACATTATTGAGATATGTGCCCACTTTTAAAATGAGCACAAATATAAATAACTAACTTTAACCGAGAAAGCGATCAAAGTAATTGAAGTTTCTAGAGGCATTTAGGAGTTTGTTTTGAGTGTGGAGAATAAGGTCACTATTATAAAGTAGATAACTATAACAAGGACAAAATATGCAATCCTTTTAGAGATCTCAATTATTATAAGGGCATGGTAAACCTAAAACACAAGGTAGAGCATATGCCATTGCTTAGAATGCCAATCGATTTGATCATACCATTGTGGAAGATAACTTTCTTTTATTTAGTACTTGGGTTAAAATATTATTTGATTCTAGTGTTACACATTTTTTCATTTCTTCAAAACTTGTTATTTTATTGGGTTTAGAAAGTAAACCTTTAAAACCTAAGTTGTCAGTTGAAATGTAGATCGGACATAGTATAAATCCTGATAAGATATGCCAAAATTATGAGATTGATATGTGTGGTTATAAAATGTCTTTTAGATTAGTTGTGATACAAATGATGTATTATATTGTAATACTTGAGATGGATTAGTTGTTATGTTTCAACACTATTATAGATTGTTAAAAAAAAAGAGTAACCATAAATCTTCTTAGTGGTAAAAAATTTCATATTTTAGAAAAAATAAATTATTACTATTGTGCTTATGCTAACTACAAGAATCATAAAGATTACTTGGGATAGATGGCTAGTCTAGTGAATTATGAGATTAGGAATTTAGAAACCCAACCTCTTCCAATAATTAATGAATATCTATATATATTTTTTAAAGAATTACTAGGATTACCACCTAAGAGAGATGTAGATTTTATGATTAACATATATCTTAGTATTGCATTTATTTTCATAACTATTCATCGAATAGCTTAGCAGATTTAAAAGAGTTAAAAGCTTAAGTATAATAATTATAGAATAAGGGATTTATTTGATCTAGTACTTTCCTTTGGAGTGCACCAGTTTTATTTGCTAGGAAAAAAGATGGTAGCTTAAGGTTTTGTATCGATTACAAATATTTGAATCAAGTGACTATAAAAAATAAATATCTATCACCCAGAATAAATGATCTGTTTGATCAGTTACGCAGTTCTTGGTACTTTTCAAATATTGATCTCTAATCTAATTACTATCAGCAAAGAGTTAGAAATAAAGATATTTCAAAAACTGCATTCCATACTAGATATGAACATTTTGAGTTTGTAATGATGCCTTTTGAATTAACAAATGTTCCTACAGCATTTATGGAATTGATGTATAGAATTTTTTATCTTTACATTGATCATTTTGTGGTGATATTTATAAATGATATTTTAATATACTCTAAGTCAAAAGAAGAGCATGAGTAACGCTTGTATATTGCTTTACAAATATTGAGGAAGTATCAGTTATATGCAAAAAGAAGTAAGTGTGAATTTTTATTAATTGAAGTCAAATTTCTTGGGCATGCAAAAAAAAGGTATTTTTGTGGACTTTGCTAATGTTAAGGCAGTGTTATATTGAAGTAGACCAAAGACTATAACTAAAATTAACAGTTTTTTTGGGTTTAGCAGGATATTATCGTATATTTGTAAAGGATTTCTCCTGAATAGCGTCACCTGTAACTCATTTAACTAGAAAGGGGTAAAGTTTGAATGGACTGATAAACGTGAGCAAACATTTGTAGAATTGAGGAAACATCTATCTTCACGCTTTATTTTAATTATTCCTAAACATGGTGTTAGATATACAATTCACTATGATGCTTCATATGTAAGCCTTAGTTGTGTTCTAATGCAATTAGGAAAAGTAATGGTATATGGTTCACATTAGTTTAAAATTCATAAGCATAATTATCCAACATATGATTTAAAGCTTGCTGCTATTGTATTTACACTAAAATTATAGAGACATTACTTGTATGGTGAGAAATTTAAAGTATTTTCAGATCACAAAAGTCTTTGACATTTGTTTACATAAAAAGAACTTAACTTAAGATAAATTAGATGAATGGAGTATTTAGAAGATTATGATTTTACCTTATAATACCATTCTAGTAAGACTAATATAGTAGCATATGCCTTAAGTAGAAAATCATAAGAAATATTAGCGAATCTTTTATGTCATAGGTGAAAAATATATAATTATTTGGAAGAATTTGATTTGATGGTATGTGGAGTAGAATATCAACCTTGTTTGTTTAATTTAGTGACACAACCTACTCTCTCATTTGCACTAAAATCATTCGCTATTGTATCTCATACTTATCTTCTCAAGATGATGGTTCAACTATTTCTATATTATTATTTTAGTTAGTGGGTCAACAATATTGTTTGTTGAAGATATTTTTTGGATTAATATTTTTTCAACTTTAATGAATACTCTCAAAATATGATATTTACATTGAATATACTTAGACTTCTTGTGTGCATTTGGTTCCTTTACTTGTGTAATAGTTTCAGTATTGCCATAAAATACAGTTATCAAATAAGTCGTGTTATTGACCTTGCAAAGTGAAAACATTAGCATGCATTTAGAGAGTCTTGAATGAGAAATTGACAAAGATCAAAGAGTAAAACAAAAAAGAAATAGTAAGGTAGAGAAAAAGGAATTCAATTTCCAATTACTACTCCAAGTTAGAATTTTGTAAGTTTTGACTTTTCCTTACTATGTTTGCTTTATACATTAATTTTTTTTTCAATAATTTTTTTTGGTACAAGATTAAATTATTTGTTAATAATATTTTGTAAAAAAATTTTGTTTGTTGCAATTGAAGATATATATTGAATTTTATTAAATTTTATAAGTGTTTATTATGATTAATTTTGTGGGGACTAGTTTATTATATTAGAAAAAATTTTGTAAAAATTTATAACCTTTAGGGTTTATTCGCTGTATTTGTCTAAAAATAGGTCAAAATTGTTATTAAAAAATATTTTAAATCAAAGTACAAATTACAAAATAATTTGGATATTTTGTAAATTAGTTATAGAAGAAAATAGATATTTAGAATTATTCTGAGTCATAAATAGAATTTACTAAAGTATTGGACTATTTTATAAATTAGTAATAATTTGGGTTCTTATTGATATTTTTCATTCATGAACAATAATCAATATATTTTTTTATGGTTACTGTTATTATTATTATTTTTATATATTTATAATTTTGAAGGTATAATTATGGATTAATGATTTTAGAGAATTTATGTTATTAACTTTAATATTATACTTAATTTTTAGGTGTTAAAATTTTATTAAGTGGAGATTTTAATTATTATTATTGAGTTAGTAAATATTATTATTAATTTTGATTAGGAGGTGATTTTAAGCAAGAAGATAAGTTAGCAAAAGACTAGAGCGAGAGATCATTTGAAATTTGAAGTAGATGCTTATATGTAATTGTGATGATTTTAATTTTACAAAATTAATAAGTAAAGTGTTTAATTTATTTAAAATTTAAGCACATGTGTGTCAATTTTTTGAATACATGTACATATTGCGATTAAATTGAATTCGTTTTGAATGTCATTTAAAACTAGTAAAATTAATTTTCTGTAATTTTATTGGATAATATGAAATATTATTTTCGTTGAGAAAGTGTTAAATGTGAAATTGATATAATCTTAATTGATTAAGCACTGATAATTTGGGACGTAATTTCTACCTCATAGTAAAAGCTCGTAAATAGAAAATCAAGTAGTATGACAGTCCCTAGGAATAATACTTCTAAAATACGTTAGCCATTAGTAAGATAGTGGTCCATGAGAATAATACTTTAAAGTACGTATAATTATTTTACAAAGTTGTTTATAATAGAATGATATTTATTTATTTCATTCTGTTGAAAATTAATTGTTAAAAAATTAGATATTATTCTTTTAAAAGTTCTTGGAATTTAGAAAAATAAATTGAATTTGTTTATTTTATTTTAAAACTTTCATTGTATATAAATACTTACTGAAACTTAGCTCATCTTTACATTTTAGGTTCTAGTAACATTGGAAATGATAATTAAAATAGATTGGAGGTTTTTTAACTAGAAGATATTTTGTTATACTTATGTATATCTAAATATGAATAATAATTGTATAGTTTTGAGTCATATAAAGATATTTAAGTGATATGTATTAATTTTTTAAATTTAAATATTGAAGAGTAGTTGATATATAAAAAAACATACTTAAAAGTGTTAAAATTTTAATTGCAAGTTTTAATTATAAGAATATATTCAATTTGTAAGATAGAATTTTGCTAAAATTTATGAAATAGTTTAGGGGCATTACAAAGCTTGATATAAGAATTTAGGCTTTAGATTTTGTAGATATTTTATTATAGTTTGATAGTAGTTGAAATATTTTAGGCCTTTAGTTGGGTTTTTTTTTTTTTTTTTTTTTTTTTTTTTTGTCCTATAAACTTATATTTTTTTAATGCTTTTTTTGTTGTTTGATTTTGTAGCATGACCAGGACCAAGTATGACAGATGGATGTCTATTGATTAAACTAAGCAATGTGCATTAGGTAGTGTTTTGGTTAAAGATCTTAAAAAACTTCAAGCAGACAGGATTAGAGTGTGATTGTTAGCAAGATACAGATTTCAGAGAATTTTTATGTGGTTTTCTAATACTAACCTATGTCTAGGAGTTTTTGAGAAAGTTAAGAATAATGCACTTAAGGGATTCAAAGTATATGACAAGAACCAAAATAAACTTATGGTTTAACACTTATTCTTTACTCGGAGGTACCTTAATGTCTTTAGCATAGCAAAAAAATGATTAAAAAAATTCACTAAAAGTTTGCTAGGTGAGATAAGTTAGAAGAAGCTAATAAAATTAGAGTCTTTTCTCTTTAGAATGACAACCTTTTGAATTGTTAGTGATAAAGAGAGATCTTAAGCATTGATGAAGCACTAACCCTAAACTTATAATAATGTTTTATTTATAGTCTTGTATATATTTACATTAATTATTTTGTATTTATGTCTTTAATTACTTAAACTTGTTGTTTTTATGTATATTTTACTTAGTTTCTTTTTAAGGATTGTAAATTTCTATAGTTTATGTAAGAATAACTTTGTAGTGACATGTTTTACTATTATATAATATTATGTATATTCAATAATTATATTTTAACTACTATGAATTATGCCATGGGTTTTAGTATGTTAGATAATAAAGAATCAACCATCATCTTCTTAAGAAAGAGATTGGTTTGGCAATTTTCTCTGAAGTTTTTCAAGATGACCTGTTAGATGAATTTTTTCGTTTAACTCAAGGTAGTTTATCAATGTCTCAATATGAAGTAAGGTTTAAGGTATTTTGTTAGTTTGTTATATTTATAGCATCTTAAGAGAAGGATAAGATTAAACAATTTGTGAAGGAACTGAAATTGAGTTTTCCTCATAAATAGGTGAATCTTCAAAAATATTTAGAAGTGGTAGAACAAGCCCTAATGATAAAGCAAGATAGAGATGAGATTAAGCATAAATTGAAGTCTAAGAAACAGAGTTCAGATCAAAATTTTTTAAAATAAAGGGAGAAAAGATAGATAAAGGGACAATTTTCTAGTTCGGATACTTAGAGTTCCCATAATAAATCAAGTACTTGTTATGAATGTTAAAAATCAGGTCATCATTAAAATATGTGTCTATATTTAAAGCAAACATAAAAATGAAAGAATTGTCTTTAGTCAAGAAAGCTTTCAAGATAGATAGAGTTTTTGAGAAAATTTAGGAGTTTATTATAAGTGTGGAAAAGAAGGTTATCATCAAAATACATACCCACATTTAATGTGGGCACCAAGTCTAATGGTAAGTTTTGATCAAAGAAGTAGTTAAGCAATGCCACAACAAACTCAATAGGGTAGATAAGCATAATAAATGTAAAACGAACAATCTTTTCGAGACTTTACTCATCACAAAGGAATGGTAGGCTGAAGATTTAAGGGAGAGTTTATGCAATCACTCGGAATAAGAATTAACCTAATTATTTCATGGTAGAAGGTATTTTTATTTTATTCAACATGTGGGTTAGAATATTATTTAATTATATGCTATAATTCTTTTATCTCTTCAAAACTTGTAACTTCTTTAGGCTTAGGAACTAAAGCATTAGAACCTATATTCCCTATAGAAATGCCTATTAGATATAGTATAAATGTTAATAAGATATATCAAAATTATGAGATCAAGATATGTCAAAATTTTGAAATTGATATGGATGGTTACAAAATATCTTTTAGGTTAATTGTGATGCAAATGGTGAATTATGATGTGATATTTAGGATGGGTTGGCTGTCTTTTTTTAATGCTATTATAGATTGTCAGAGAAAAAAAGTAATTATTAGTCTTTTTAATAGTGAAAAGTTTCATATTTTTGAGAGAGAAAGGGATAGTCCATATTATTATTATGCTGGCTATAAAAATCACAAAGATTACTTGGGATAGGTAACTAGTTTACTGAGTCATGGCCCTGACAATTCAAAAATCAAATCCATTTTTGTAATTAATGAATTTTTGGATGTGATCCATGAGGATTTACCTAAGTTATAATATAGCAGAGATGTCGATTTTACAATTGAAACTTATCTTGGTACTATACTTATTTTTATAATTCTATATGAAATGGCTCTAATAGAATTGTAACAATTGAAAATTTAGTTGCAAGAGTTACAAGATAAGGGATTTATTAAACTTAGTACTTTTCTTTGGGGTGCATCTATTTTATTTGCCAAAAAGAAGGATGGTAGCTTGAGATTGTATGTGGATTATAGACAATTTAGTCGAGTGATTATAAGCAATAAATACTCATTACCTAAAATAGATGATTTATTTGAACAGCTACGTGACACTAAATATTTTTCAAAAATTGACTTGCAACATGGGTACTATCAGTTAAGGGTTAAAAATGAAGATATTTTGAATTAGGTATGATGTAACACCCCCATCCTTTCATTTCTATTCATGTGGCATATAGTGCATTGAAATTATCGAAAAGGTAAAAATTAACGCTTTCTTATAGTGAAGCGAAATTTTAATTTATCCAAAAAATTTATGGAAAGTAACCACATAAATAGTAACAACTAAAATAGTATTATTTTTTTCTTTAAAGAATTGTTATGCATTTTAATAAAAATAATATTTCAGAGTACACAGAAAGAAATTTATATAACAATGGATTAAACCTCAAATATATTATGCCTCACCAGAAAATCATTGCCTCGGCTACACTCTCCGAAACTGCTATAACCGTATCATAATTACCTGAAAATAATAATCCCACAAAGGGGTGAGCACATTACATTGCTTCGTAAGATAATAAAATACTTAAATAAAGGAAGGAGCGTGTTACCTAAATCTCTACTTATATTGGCCATTTCATACAATCCCATACACATAGTTAAATGCATGTCAATATATCAATGTATATGTACAAACGAGCCTATGCTCAATAATGTACACAAGATATCATGTCATATCATCCAGAACTCTAAACACTATCTCAGCTATGAATTATGTATAAACAATCTCAATCAGAGTAATACTCCTCATAACATATCACACCACAAATTATACAGACTCAAACAATATGCATTCTAAATGAATAGCTTCACATGTACTCGTTTAATTCCTTTTTCTATTCTTATCACAAATACCTACATGACCATAGAAAATCAATATATTGATATACGTATAGATATCAACTAAATGTCTTAACTACATAAGGAGGAGCTGATTGAAAACCAGTATGACCACACCATTTCAACCACACACTTGGTCTATGATGACCATATTATCCTAAGCACACAATCAATATCCACCTAAGACAGAATATCTCAAATATCTATATATATACAAGTGATGATATTAGTAAGAATGATAACACTTCTTTTCTATATCCTTTTCCCTCTCGGAAAGTTAATGTTAGTAATTCTTAGCATTTACAGGTGATCATTTATATTTAGAGACATCATGAACCATAACTGTTACTCTAACCCGCAAGGCCATTTAGAGGATAGTTGTGGATTCAACCTACCCCTCAGGGTACCACAGTCTTACTATCATATCTCAATTATAAGCTGGCTTACAAACTCAACTGAGTGCGTGGGAACATACATGTCTGATCCCTATATTCCAATTATCTCAATACTAATTCATTACCATCCTATTTTATCATACATCCACATTGTCTCTTTATTCTTATTATATCAAGACAACCTGACAGTTATACCATAATCATAAATACATGTCTACCATTCCTTATCCTGTACTAGAGATTCTTTCATCTACATAAATCATAACTATATCACTATAGAGACACATATCAATCTAATCCTAGTCGTCTGTTAAGGTACACTGATAATAACAAATATAAACTTATAACATAGTTCCTATACTATCATATCCTTACCATATTCTCAACCACACGTATAAATGTGTAGACTAATATATCGAATGACCTGCAATACACCAAGTGTGCCTTTTCAACAATATCCTTAAGCATCTCACATGATCTTTAATCTATTATGGACTCACACATATTCTTCTTATTTCATAAGCATACCAGTGGGTTAGACATGATTCTATAAACTTGAAGTGAGGCGACCTATATATTGCCTAATCCATTATCTTATTTAAATCCTAATTCCCTTTTTTCAAGCTGATGCTAGCTTTCTTTTTCTATAAGGTTAAGTTTTCTCTTAACAATTGGAATTTGTCAAGGTGTAATCGGACTTTAACCATTTCCGTAATTCACAATCATAACAAAAATCCGATTGTGACTACACTTAAGGGTAATCCTAGACTCTCCTCTACATATAAAAAGTAGAATATAAAGGGAGGTCACAAATGGCTGTATGAATAGTATTTCTTATAAAAATTTGACAAGGGTTCACCTATACATATAAGCTACCCTACCTGCATAATAGAATCAGGACAGTCCCAATACCAAATAAAACATAGCGTGTTACTACCTCATCGCTATTTACACAAACACAAGCAACTCTTATTAGATAGAAGTATTCTACCATGTAGTTTGAATCTAGTAGGCACACGAATTCATTTCTTTATTGATCAGTTATAATTAAGTAAATTATGGATTGTGGTCATGATATCCACCGTACACTTCAATATATGTATATAATGGTCATTTGCCAACTCTGGGTTCCTTAGACCAACAGGATAAATAGTTCTACCATGGGTTACACGTACCCAAGGACGCCATGGAGAACAGCCGCTTCCTACCATAGGTTCAACATACCCCTCGGGCACCATGGTTTTTATTATCATTTCTCAATTACTGTAGATTCAATATACCCCGAAGGGCACCACAGTCTTATTATCAATCCAGAGTTGCTGTGGGTTCAACATATCCTGAAGGGCACCACAGTCTTATTATAATGATACTGCTCCATCCTGAGCGGCTTTACTAGTGTAACGGAAAAATTATCAATCCATAATTATCCCAATTATACTAGTTATCCACATAGATTTATTCTTAATCGACTTAATCATGACAAAATGACCATTTTGCCTACATTAATCAAAAGGCACGTTAATAATTTCATAATAGGCAATATAATTACCTATAAAACTCATTTATTTGCCCTTATTTTCTTAAAAGACTTCATACGCATGGGTTTATCGTAAGGCTAGCAGTACTAAGTCATGAAAATATATTCCACTCTGACATATAAATACACTATAACATAATCAAGATAAGCTATAGAAATATATTACAATCCAAAAACATTGATACACTATATCACTATTAATACAAATTTACAGAAATATATTTTAATCGGTTATTATATATTGCGTTATTACACGCAATCTCAACATATCATCACAAGTCAAACTATACTCATTACCTTACTACGGCACAATAATTATAACACACTACCATATATACACATGTCCATCCGGACAGTATTACAAAACATCAAGTGCAATATCTGCTCAATCATTCAATTACACGGATATAATTACATATGTTTATACAAGCGTACCTACCATATAAATAGATATATACAAACATGGGATATACAATACTGTATAGGTATTTTAGAATACCTAATATAGCACTGCAGCTCGACGGTGATGATATTACGCTTATAACTATATATATATATATATATTTTTTTTAAAACACGGATACTAAAACTTCTAATTGTACAATTATGCCTATTCCCCGTCAATAGGACTTTTCTACAATTTAAACCATTGTTATGATATACATTAATACAATTATAAACATTATAAATATTAAAATATATTTTTTTACAATTTAAATATCATATTACCTTATCTCCGGGTATCCAGTGCCTACGCGGATGATAAAAAGCCATCCCGGAGAGAATATACACGTTCAAAATACTCCTCCGTACGCTACGGACATCTTTTTGAAAAACATGTCAATTATTATTTACTGACACTATTTACGAATACTATTTAACTCACAAAATTTCAATTTTCGTTTCACGAACGGAACATACCATCGCGATCCTTGCAATGTCAAGATACTATCCATGGTGTCCATATGCCACAAAACACAGATTTAATCATTTAAAATTACTAAACATCCTAAATTTTTATATTTCAAAGTACCTACTTTGGACCCTCGAATCATCATTGAAACACAATCCAAATTGAGATCTAAACATACTACATTAAAATATGAGTGTTGGAGAGTATACCGATCGGTTCAGATTCTATCGGAGCTGCACCAATCGCCAAAAATCTTACTAGAAAGACAGCTTGCCGATCAGCCATCTCTGACCGGAATTTGGTGGTCAAATGCCGGATCTAGGCACACCACCGTGAAGAGGGCAGCGAGATAGTGCCAGACGCACCAGCGGTGTCAGTCAACTCGTCGTGCACCGTCGTAAATCAACGGTCAAAGTTCATGCCGGCGAGGCTTCAGGCGGTGCATGATGACGCATGGCGACAGCGATGGTGGCTTGGTTTGTGACATTACACTCACGACGGCCTGGCAGTCCCCCACTTGTCGGCAGTGAGGTGATCGAAACTTTGGTGACGAAAGTCACTATTCATATAAGAGAGAGACGTGGGGAGGAGAGAAAGAAGAGAGAGAAAAGGGAGAGAAAAAGTGAAGTTGGATTGCGGATTTTTCGATCCCATCCCACTTATATAGTCATGCATGCAAAACGAGAAATTATAACTTTTCACTTCAGTCATCAAATTTCTGATACCGATAATAAAATATTATATTTTTTGTTCATACAGTACACTGTCTCGAATACCGGACAACTCTCTCTCTTATCAAAACTCTTAAAAATATTGAAATACAACTCCATGATAGGATTCTAAGAGTATATAATTTTCAAGATGTTACATATGAACAATTTAAGTTTATTGTGATGCTATTTGGACTAACAATTGCTGTTGTGGTATTCATGACTTTAATGACTTTTCATCTTTATCTTAATCAATTTGTGGTGATATTTATAAATTATATTTTAATTCACTTTAAGTCGAAGGAAAAGCATGAACAACATTTACTTGTTATTTTACAAGTGTCGATGGAGCATTGGCTATATGCAAAACGAAGTAAATGTAAGTTTTTGTTGACTTAAGTCAAATATCTTGGATATGTAGTGTTTAAAGAAGGAATTTCTATTGATCCTGCTAAAATTAAGGCAGTGTTAAACCGGTATAGGTCGAATATTGTAACTAAAATTAGAAGTTTTCTAAGCTTGGCAAGATATTACCATATATTTATAAAGGATTTCTCCCAAATAGCAACACCTTTAACTCATTTGACTAGAAAGGGGGTAAAATTTGTGTGGAATGATGAAAGTGAACATGCATTTATGGAATTGAAAAAATGCTTGACCTTAATGCTGATTTTAATTATTCTTGAGTGAGGAGTTGGATATATAGTTTATTGTGATGCCTCATGTGTAGATCTTAGTTGTGTTTTAATGCAATTAGGGAGAGTGGTGGCATATGGTTCACGTCAACTCAAAACGCACGAGTTTAATTATCTTACATATGACTTGAAACTTGCTACTATTATATTTGCATTAAAATTATAGGGACATGTATGGTGAGAGGTTTGATGTATTTTTGGATCATAAAAGTGTTTAACATTTATTCACCTAGAAAGAACTTAAGTTGAGATAAATTAGATAGATGGAGTATTTAAAAAATTATAATTTTACTTTGTAGTATCATCTTGGTAAAGTTAATGTGGTTACAGATACCTTAAATAGAAAATTGAGAGGAATGTTAACAAATTTCTTTTGTCACAATTGAAAAATTTATAACTACTTAGAGTAATTTGATTTAAAGATTATTGAAACAGAAGATCAAGTTTAGTTGTTTAATTTAGTAGTGTAACCTACTATTCAACATTAGGTGATTTTAGCCTAATAGTGTTATCTTAAAGCTAAATTTGTGTGTGCCAAATTGGAGAAAAGAAATACAATGGAAGAATGGTCAATTGATTCCAGTAGTGGTTTGAGGTTTATAGGTAGATTTTTTGTACCGTTTACTAAATCTCTTAGAAAAGAAATTTTTAGTGAGGCTTATAAATAAAATTTACTATATATCTAGATGGTACAAAAATGTATTAAAATTTATGAAAATAGTCTTGTTGGAATCGAATGAAGAGAAATGTGAGAGAATTTGTGGTCAGATGCTTAATATGTTAATAGATAAAAACAAAACATCATAAGCCAAACAAATTAGTTTAACCTTTTTTAGTATCAGAATGGAAATTGGATATATGACAATGGAATTTGTAAGAGAATTACCTAAAATCTAGAATAGTTATGATAGCATATAGGTGATTGTGGACAAATTAACCAAAATTACTCACTTTTTATCTATTAAATTTACAAATTCCTTAGAAGCCATAAGTAGATTATATGTGTGGGAGATATAACTATTGCATAGAGTCCTTTTATGTATTACATCAGATAAAAATTTGAGGTTTACATCCTAGTTTTGGAAAAGTTTGCAAAAAGCTATGAGTATTTAGTTAAAATTGAGTACAGTTTATCATCTTTAAATAGACGGGCTATTTGAAAAAGTTATTCAAATATTGGAAGATATACTTCATTCTTATGCTTTGAACTTTCAAGGTTTTTAGGCTGACTATTTGCCATTAGTTGAATTTGCATATAATAATAGTTATCAGTCTATCCTTGGAATGACACCTTTTGAAGTGTTGTATAGTAAACCATGTAGATCTTCTATGTGTTGGATAGAAGTTAAGGAAGCTTCAATTATAAGCATTGACTTGGTAAAAGAAATTATTAAAAAAGTGTAGTTGATTAAACAACAATTCTTTATAATTCAAAGTCGTCAAAAGAGTTATATTGGTCGAAAGAAGAGGTTATTGATGTTTGAAATAGGTGATTATGTTCTCTTAAAAGTGAAATCTCACAGGAGAAAATCATATTTGAAAAGGAAAAAAAAAAACTTGCTCTAAGATTTATTGATCCTTTTAAAATTTTGAAATGAATTGGTAATGTATCTTGCAAGTTAACACTACCCCCATAGTTGTTGAACATTCATGATATTTTCTGTGTCTCAATGTTGAAAAAGTATCATTTAGATCCTTCGCATGTATTAAAATGGAGAAAACTTGCTTCAAAGGTGAATGTTTCTTACAAAAAGAAGTTGATCTGAATACTAGATCATAAGGAACAAGTTCTTTATAATACGACAACTAAATTGATGAAAGTTTTGTGACAATGTCATGGTGCAAAAACAGCCACGTAAGAACTTGAGAATCGCATACAAATACAATATTTGGAATTATTTTAGATAGGTATGTAACTTTCAAGGATGAAATTCTTATATGAAAGGTGGATTGAAATATAATAATATTATTATCATCAATATTATTTTGGTAAGTAGTGGGCCCACTTTTTATTTAAATTGTATTAAAGTACAAGAACTTATGTTAGTATATCAATAAACAAATTGTATTAATGGAAGGTGGCTTTTATTAAGATTGAAAAGGCAGCATGAAGAACATGTGGCTGCATTGTGATTAAGCATGCAAGAAAAGTAAAGGGGAGTTAAACATTTGGCTTGAAAGAATGGATGTGTGCCATTTCTTTATTTTGTGTTATTGACCTTGCAAAGTGAAAACATTAGCATGCATGTAGAGAGTCTAGAATAAAAAATTAATAGAGAACAAAAAGTAAAACAAAAGAGAAATAATAAAGTAGAGAAGAAGAAATTTAATTTCCAATTACTACTCCAAGTTAGAATTTTGTAACTTTTGACTTTTTCTTACTATATTTTGTTTTATACATTAATTTTTTTCAATATTTTTTTTATATAATACTTATGTTATTTGTTAGTAACGTTTTGTGAGATAATTGTGTTTGTTGTAATTGGAGATATATATTAAAGTTTATTTAATATTTAAGTGATTATTATGATTAATTTTGTGGGAACTAACTTGTTAGATTTAGAGAAATTTTGTAAAAACCCATAGTTTTTAGAATTTATTCGCTACATATGCCTAAAATTAGATTGAAACTATTATTTAAAAATATTTTAAGATAAAATAATCTCAACATTCTGTGAATTAGATATAGAATATAATAAATATTTAGAATTATTCTGAGTCATAAGTAGAATTTACTAAAGTATTGGGTCATTTTATAAATTAGTAATAATTTAAGTTTTTACTAATATTATCCATTCATGAATAGTAATCATATAATTTTTATTTATGATTGTTGTTATTATAATTATTTTTATATATTACTAATTATGAGGGTATAATTATGGATTAATGATTTTATAGAATTTATTTTATTAACTTTAAAATCATACTCAATTTTTACATGGTAAAATTTTGTTAAATGGGTATTTTTATTGTTATTATTGGGTTAGCAAATATTTTTATTAATTTTGATTAGGAGGTAAATTTAAGGAAGAATATAAGTTTGCAAAAGACTAAAACGGCCAATCATTTGAAATTCAAGATAGGTGTTTATGTATAATTGTAATGATTTTGATTTTACAAAATTGAAAAGTAAAATCTTTAATTTATTTAAAATTTAAGCACATACTTGTTAATTTTTTGAATACATATACATATTGTGATTAAATTGAATTCATTTTGAAATATTTGTTTAAAACTAGTGAAATTAATTTTTTATAATTTTATTAGATTATATGAAATGTTATTATTTTTGTTGAGGAAGTGTTGAATGTATAATTGGTATCACCTTAATTGATTAAGTATTGATGACTTTGGATGAAATTTTTGTCCCAAGGTGAAAGCTGGTAAATAGAAAATTAAGTGGGGTAACTGTCCTTAACAATAATGCCTTTAAAGTATTTTGGCATTAATAGAGTGATAGATCCTAGAAATAATGTTTATAAAATACTTATGATTATTTCATGAAATTATTCAAAATAGAATGATATTTATTTATTTTATTTTATTGAAAATTAATTGTTAAAAAAAGTTAGATATTGTTCTTTTAAAATTTCTTGGAATTTAGAAAAATAAATTAAATTTGTTTATTTTATTTTAAAATTTTCATTATATATAAATACCTACTAGGTATTAGCTTATTCTTATTTTTCTAATTTTAGTAACGTTGGAAATGATAATTGAAATAGATTAGAGGTTTTCTAGTTAGAAGATATTTTGTTATATTTTGTTTTACTTTTGTATATCTAAATATAGATAATCATTGTATAATTTTGAGTTATATAAAGATATTTAAGTGATATGTGTTAATTTTTTTTTTATTTGGATGTGTGAAGGATATTTAATGATAAAAAAACCATACTTAAGTGTTGAAATTTCAATTGAAGGTTTTAATTATGAGAAAATATTTAATTTATAATAGAAAACCCTACCAAAATTTATAGAAATAATTTAGAGATGTTACAGATTTTTTCTTACAATCACTATTAATGATGACCAAAAGTAAGAACTCCTACTTTTGGAGATATTTTTGTCCAATTGTGTGTAGTTTGGCTTGTTTGGTAAAAATAAATTATGAAGTTGGTTAATTTAGTAAAATAAAAAATTAAGTGTTTATTTTGAAAATTTTCCAATAAGATTTTAAGTGTACCTATTTTCTAATTATAACTAAACTCTTTCATCTTCTATTGCAAAAAATTGAAAAATTAAAAATAGATCGCAAATTGGAATTGTGATGACATAACTTAACTAATATGATATTTTCTATTTTAACACAATTCAGGGTAACACAACGAGCCCAAATCTTGGCCTTTTGCCCCTTTGTTCTTGGAACTAAGAATTTCAAGCTTTTAGCTCAAAAAGCCTTATACTAATTGAAGAAAGGAAAGATACTTATAACTATATCCCCAAACTCAATTCCAATCAATATGAGATATTAGAATTTACTCTCTTAGGGTTTAACGTCTTCATTAGTATATTTTTAGTTTAGAATGCTAGTTTTGATGCCATTTGTAATAACTCGACTTAACTAGTATGATATCATCTACTTTAACACAATTCAAGATGGTGCAACAAGCATAAATCCTAATTTGAGGCTTTGTTCTTAGAACCGAGGATTTGAAACCCTTGGCTCAATAGGCCTTGTACTAATTGAGAAATGTCAAAACACTTATAATCACATTCAAGGTCAATCCTAAGTGAAGTGGGATATTAAAATTTTCCACTTCTCAAGTTAAAACACAAAACTCTTCAATATTAACATGTAATATTAATCCTATTAAAAATAAAAACTCTTAGACCTTTTATTCGTATCACATGAGGTAATTAACTCTTCACATTTATTTGTCAAGAGAGATAATCAATATCTTAAAAATAAGTGATTATTCTCTTATGGCCAAGGGAAGATTGTTTTAGCCTATCAAGGATGACCCAATGGACTTTGATCTTGTGTCCAACATCTCCTACTCACACTTATTGGGATGAAATCAATAGAGTAACTAGCAAATGTTAAGCTTGAGTATACCTTCGTGTTCATAATAGTTAATTTGTTGTATAACATAAGAGCAAGGAATATGTATTGAAGAGCTTGTTAAAAAAATTTTCAATCTTAAACACATTGCAAGAGTTTGTTAAATAATATTCACGTATCTCCCAAATTTAATTTGTTGCATTAGTATAAATATACTAAATCTCTCTAGTTAGAGCTATATTTAATTCTTAGAAAACTCTATGGATTTACAATTATATCAATCATAAACATACACACACACACACTTAGTCAATTAGTAAATACATAAGTTCGATGTCATAAAATAAATATTATCGTTTCCCACATTTCACTTAAGTTTAGACCAATCACTTTCTTAGGTATGCTTCATGGATTGAGAAGGTTACTTTGTCTTGGCAACATAATACTAAAGCAACTAACGTTAATCCATTACATAATGAAAAGAAGCAGAGGTTGACTCTCTCATTTTTATTTTGATCACATCGAACAATTTATATGAATAATGTGTTACAATAATTTCTCTTGAAGTGAAAAAATTATTTAATATTTATAAATAGTAACAAAGTAAAATTATTCATCATTTTTCTTGTTCTCGTATGAACTAATTCTCTCTTTTTAAGAGTCTTTCTCATGTTTTTCACCCATTATATAATGAAATTAAAGCAATTTTAATTACAAATTCTGAATTTTATTTTCTCTAAATTTAAATTAATCTGTAATTTTTTTTATCTTGTCCTTTTCAACATTGATATATTTTAATCGAATATTCATTCATTATTATTTATTTACTTAAATAATAGTTAGTATAATTAATAGCAATCTATTTGGTTCATATTTAATTTTATTGCTTAACTAATTTATTATTTATCTGCTCAAATATATCATAATTTTTAAAGAAAAAATTATAAATGATTAGTGTATTTATACAACTCTTTACTTGTCTCAACATCTCTCTTTCTTTACAGATTTTTAAATTAAATAAATATTGATCAGTATTTCTTTACTTCTCTTTATATACACTTTAAATTTCTACATAATGACTTTGATTTTGTGTAGAAAGAGCTTTTCCTTCTTGTATTAGTTTTTAAAATTAAATATCTTGTGGTTTTAGTTTTCGAATATCTTTTACACCCTAAAATATAATTTGAATGCCTTTAACTTTACACACTTCTATAAGAAAATTTGAAAATTAATATTTATTCTATATACCTTTATCAATGACTAAATAATTTTTAATTAAATTTTGTCTATTACATATTTTAGTTTTCTTTTATGCGTTCATAAAAAAATTGAGTGTGCTGATTTTTTTTTTTTTAATTTTTACTGTAAAAGTTTTAAAAACGATCAAAAAATAATAAAATTTAACAAAGAAGAAGTTATGCTTTAATATTCTCAATTTTAGTGCATTAGTTGATTCTAAGTTAACCAATCACTTACAAAAAAATAAGGTATTTATTGTAAATAAACTATTAGCTTACACACACACACACACACATAAGATAAATAAAGAAGAAATAACTTTCTTATAGACAAAATTCAATAAATTTTCTTAAACTTTTTTAAATTTATATTTTACATGAATATACGTTTCTATTTATAGAGAAAGATAAGGAGAGTATAAATATTTTTATAAAGGGTATAATTGATATTTTATATGAGATTTCATTGATGTTTTACATTGGTAATCGAAATAGTTTCATTTAGGTGATGGTTCCACACAATTTTAATGTGGGTGATTAATCAAACCAATTATAACACTCTCTCTTATATTACATCACTTTTGATTTTATTGACATGCTTAATACTACTTCACGAAGAACCTTGCCAATAAAATTTAATGGCACAAAACTCAGACCAAAGGAAAAAAGATACAATGCACATTTATCCCAAAATTCCTATAGTTCTTTTTTTATAACAAAATATACTCCCCCTAATGAAATTCTTCCCTTCAAGATAGCAAATATCAATTTGTCAATTTTATGTATTAATTTTTCAAAAGTTATAGGTAAATTTTAGTGAAAAGATCAACAAAATTTTCAAAGGAGTATATCTGTTTAGCATCAACTATTTAGCTCTATTGAAGTTTATGAGTGTAGAAGAATTTAGACAATAAATGTCTGGTTCGATCTCACTCAATATCTCATTCTTTAACTTAACTAATACAAACAATATTATTTTTGTATATTGTTATGGGTCATATTTATCTTTCATAATTTTGTAGCTATTATAAAGAATATAATATATTGTTGTTGATTATTCATATGATCCTCTATTTCTCCTATATATGTATAATATGTAAATTTTTCTTCATTTTTGAATGTAGTACTTTCAAAGATGCAAATGTCACTTTAGAGACTTATATTATTTCGAAAATTGTGTTGTTTTAGAAATAAATATTATTTTAAGGATTTGTGTTACTTTAAAGACAATTAATTCTCTAGAGTTAATGGTTCAGAAAATATAGGTATATTTATTATAAGAGTATTATTTTAACAATTGTTCAAATAGTCTTATTTTTAAAATTATTTATGTAAATAGTTAACTTTACATTTTTTTTAACTAAGTTAGCCAATTTCAAAATTTTTCAACACAATTACCCTCATATATAACCCCATACAATCATAAAATACAATATTTAAATTACTTTCTTACTTTTATGATTTTAGTCTTTTCAAAATTTTAATTAATATTCTAAATACTACAAGTTTATCAGTGCAAAATGAGTTTAAAATCTTGAATATATTTAAATGGTTGTGAAAATATACAAAAACAAAGTTTTGCATTAATTTTCTTTATTTTTGTATAATTTCACAAGTCAATACTTGTTTATTGATATTAGAATATTTTTTGATTACATGTTGAATTTATATGCTAAATTTTAATCATGAAAACACTAAAAAAAACACTAAAAAGACTCTGACATTTGAAAATTCTAATTTGAGTTTGTAGGTTTGAAAAATCCAAGTTTTTTTGTAAACAAACACACAAGACATTGATGGGATTTTTTTCCTTTAAAAAATGAGTAGGACCAATTATTCAATGATCATTGATTGTGATATTTTAGGTTCAAAAACTTTTTCTCTTATCGATAATATATAAAGAAGGCTAGATTTTTTTGTATCGCTCAGGATAACAATGGCAAGAATTTCAAAATCTCTAGCTTCAAAAAAGATAAATTTTAGAATTTCAATTTGCTTAGGCTGCTTTGCAAAGTGAGAAAAACAATAAGGTATTGAACTATTTGGTTAAACATAATAAGATAGCTTTCATACAGCTAGATTTTATCATGTTTTCGACTAATGAAGCCATAGCAGTAGCAGAGAAAAGTGATAGAAAGAAGAGGAAGGGCTAATAGATTCCTCATGTGAATTCGAAGTTGAGAAGAGAATTATAAATTCATCTCTAATGCTAAGTCTTGGTTGTTGAAAGAGGTTTTTTGATAGGATGTAGAGCATGTATGGAAAAGGATTTGAAAGTAGGAGATTTGCAATAGATAAGAAGAATTAATGAAGGATGGAACAACCCATGTTGATTGTAAAAGAAAGTGGTGAAAAGTTCTATAGTGTTTGATGGTTTAAGCAATTTGCTTATGGTAATATTTTTTCTATTTCTTTTTTGGATATTTATTGTTTCAAGATTTTCAAGAAATTAAGCCTGTCAAATGCTGCCAGATTGATAAGAGATTGTTCTTATGTTTACTATGTGATGTAAACTCACTCTAATTAGGACGTAGTAGGTTGCATGCAAGAAAACCAAAAAGAAATTAAAACTAGTATTCCAAAAGGCAAGTAGACTTAGAAAGACACTTAAAAAAAATATATAAGAAAACCAAAGCCCTTAATCATCATTTAATTAGCAAATGAAGTCTAAATTTCGAGCTTGCCTTATGGCTCAATTTCGAGCCCACAAGGTTGCTCCAAATTGAGTGTTTGTGATTAATCGCTATCGATAGTCAATAGATCCAAATTTTTTCAAATTTACTTTTAATGTTTCTGTATATCTACGTTTTTATCTCAAATTTATTATTTTTTACTCATCAAAATTATGAAATTGATGTAAATAATTCATAAAAGGTATAAAATATACTTGTAACAACAAAGTCGAGTACAAGTTGTAATTTTGATTCTCTTGATTTTAAGTTTGTATATTTTGACTTTTGATTTCTTCAACATAGACAACACATGGGTTATTTTTACATGAAGTTAATTTTGTTTAAAAATTTTGGTTAAGTTGATTATTTACATAAATGACCTTAAAAATATGGATATTTTGAGAAATTTTGTCATGTCTTAATATACCAATTCAAATATATAACAATCACCACGCACCTATGAGGTACACCTATTCCTAATATCCTACACAAATATATAAGATTTTTACTTTCTCATATAACCAATCCAAATAATATATACATATCAAAAATATAAAGTATCTAATATATATGCATGTAATATTCTACAAACCTATTATCTCCACAAATTCTTTCGGTTTCCTTTTATAAATATTTACATATTAATAAAGAGCATTATTTACCTAGAAAAATCTCCAAGAACAAAATGCAAACCACAAACTTTATACTAGGGAATGTAAAAAGATGATTTCTTTAAAGCATATTAAATTTAAAAATATTTTTAAAAGAAAGAAAATATGAGTATGCACTCAGTAAATAGATGGACGATGTCTAGCTAAAATTTCAATATGGGAGTAAGAGTGTGTGTGTGTGTGTGTGTGTGTGTGTGTGTGTGTAACAATTCATAATCAACCATTCATTCATATTCAAATAAGTCATCGAAAAATATTCTCATATCATATTTGTAGATGATCCAATGAAAAAAATCTAGGTTTGCTCAAAAATTTTTCTTAGACATCTCATAGTGCATCTTTAATGGATATCTCGAAACTCGTTAATGAGAATCTTCATATATTAATATGTAATCAAATTATTGAGCCTACTTATTAGTGATAAACTGAATAGAGAATGTGGTGTTAAACACTTTGCTTGTGACACTCAGATATAAATAAACCCTAATTTTTTTATTATCTCTTGTCTTTAGAAATGTTTTATGGAGTTATTGGAAGGAGACCGAGTGAAAATCGATTAAATAAGTTATTTTGTCGGGTAAGGGCAAAATAGTCTTTTCACTCAAAATTAAGGCCAAAGTGAGTTTTGACCTCATAAAAAGTCTTAGAATTTCATAAACATTATGTTGGTATATTTAATTTCAATTCGAGACGCGGTTGGTATATTTTTGGGAAGTCGGAAGTAAAAAGGGTAAAATCGTCATTTGATAAAGTTTTGATTGATCAAGCTAGATGTCAAGAATATAAATTAGTACGATAGAGTGTGTTAGAAGGAAAAATATATTTTATAAGCATAAAAATGCCAAAATTTCTATTTTGGACAAAAAGGGACAATTTTGCTAAAAAGGGCAAAATGGTCATTACGTTAAGGGTCGGAAGGACTTGCTAGATTTTGATCATCCAGAACTCTTGTAAATGTTGTAAATAAGGTATAGAAAAAAGTAGAATTGAATTAGGATGTGAATTTCTCTATAAAGGATGAAAAAGGACCAAAGTGACCAATTTTCTTTATTAGGGGTAAAATGGTCTTTTCACAAGGAATTAGAAGAAAAAGTGGTAATTAAAATTGATGGACTAAAGTGAAAGAATATAAAAATGGCTTGGGTAGTCTCATAATTTTCTTGGGAGCTAAATGCAAGCTTTGAAATATTTTTGGGCAATAGTATAATTTTGAAAAGTATGGATTTGGATAAGTATGGTTGACTTTTCAAAATTGAAACAAAAGTTGCTTTTTCTCTTCTTTGCCGTGAGGTGCTTCTCCCATTCTCTTTCAATTTTTTTGGACAAAATCAAGCCAAATCTTTTAATCCGCCCGATTAAACGCGTTACCGCAGAAGGAAAAATTGTTCTACGCGTCGAGAGTTTTAATCTGACGGTAAAAGTTCTTGATTTCACTAAGTTTCAATTTATGGGTTTGATGAAAAGTGGTTTTTAAAAGTGGTTTATGGTTTTTAATGGTGATTTAGGTGGTTTTGCGGTATTGGGAGGTTTAATCAAACAATTGGCATATTTTAAGGTAAGGAAATGTAATTTTCTTTTATGGAATTTGTGATTGGTGGTTGATTTGTGTAGGAATGGATTTAGGGATGGTGTTTAGACGAAATTGGATATAGAATAATGTATAAAATGGAAGAAGATTGAAAGAGGGGCAAAATGGTAAATTCGGAGTACTGTTCATTAAGCCTCTAAATGTTATATTTTAACATGTTATGGTATGTTTGAATGTGTTAGGTAGGTTAGGGAGTAAATGAAATTAGTAGGAATTAATTTGGGTGGACAAAATGAGGAAAAATTTGAAGGAAGGGTAAAATGGTAACTTTGGTTACTATTATGGAAATTTAGAAATATTTTGATGTGTTATGTATGTATAATACTTTATATGGTTGTTGGAATGTATAAATGAATTATTATTATAGCCGTGTGATTGGAACGTGGTTAATAGAATTTAGAATAGATTGTAATATTCAAGACGTTGCACGTTAGTTGTCATAATAATTATATTAGTTATAATTATTATGTAAATTTTCTTTATTAGTAAATGATGCGTTGATATGGTTATCCATTAATATTGGATAGTATACGATATATTTATCGTAATAGTAGAAATTATAATTGTGATGAATAAATCCCAGTAAAATTGGTAGACTGGGTATTTGCGAGTGTATGTGATTATGGAAGTGTTATGAATTGTTGGTTAGGTATCACTATCCGCAAGTGCATTATACATTCATTATGTGAATGAATTTTATATGCGCATAAAATCGAGATGTGAACGTTATTTATCATTTCTGTGTGTATAGGTGCGCATATGTGGTATTTATTGTGCATGGTTTGAGTGTACAATAGTTTTCAAAAAGAAATGAATGCATGGTTTTAGGCCATGTGGTATTAATTGTGTGACTACATTAGTTATGGATCCGAATATTCAGATACCCTTCACACCCGCTGGCTTGGTTATAGTCAGATTATATGATCGATCATGTATAAAATATATGCTCAGCCCGATAGACGAGTGGTGTGAATGGATGAGGGTTGGGCGAATTTACTTTGTGGCCACGATCCATAACTGTGTTAGCACGACCGGTCATATATTTGTCGATAATTTGTTAAAAATGTCATGTGTTTTTATTTCGAAATGCATGTAGATTTATTATATTCTATATAATAACTATGAGCATTATGTGGATAGTGATACAGAGTATAGGGTCAGAGTGTATTTATCTCGTCAGATTATGTTAAGGCGATATAAGTTTAATAACCTCTACGTCATCAGTATCGTATAGTATATATGATAGGGAAACAAATTCTGTACTAGAATATTATGTTTCCTTACTGAGCTGTTTCGCTCACCCTTTGTGGATTGTGGTTTTTACAGGCAATGTGACGCCGCGGGATATGGATGCGAACTCTTCGAGGCGTTAACAGGGCTAGTATCTTGATAATAGGGGTATTTTTTGGTGTTAATGCATAATTATGCGTATGTATCTATATGTATATGTATATATATATATATACGTTGGTACAGTAAACTTGTATTTTTGGGTTACATACTATGGATTATGTATGTAACCAGGATATTATACATATCCAACTTTCGCACACATATATATATATATATATCTTTATGTAAAAAAAAAAAAAAAAATTTAGATTATATCTTATGTAGTTGATTTTAAATAGAGGGGTGTTACATTGCTATCCAGTATTTACTTTTTTATCTTCTTGTAAACAATAAGAAAAAAATAATCACTCTCATACTCTATCTCTAATAAGGAAAAAAAGTATATATATCAATGTATAATATCTATATCTATGCACAGTCACCTATAATCGGACACTTATACCAAAATTAATAATGAAAATCATTAATATATCTTTATATTATACTTGTCAAATCATGAGATTATAAACTGATTTTCAGATCATATTCATCGAAACATACATCCACAAATAATTTACTTAACTCTTAACCACCTTTTCATACAAATCCACTTTTACTTTATTATTTTAAAACTATATTTATAAATAAATTCATAAATTCAAATTCTTAGAGCAATCAAATATTTAAATTTATTTTATCACAAAGTATTGAAATTAAATTTATATTCATAAAATATTTAATTCACATCATTGAAAAATATTTAAAAATATATTCATCTACTCACTAATTACGGGGTGAACACTCCCAATCTAATTCTCCTACTATGTAAAATCCTTTTGAAGTATCCTAAACTAAAAAATATTTATTCATCTACAAACTTATTAACATACTATATTTATTCTAAGTAATGCAATACTGATATAATACATACAATGTATATGCTTCTAGTTGATATTTATCGAGTATTTAGTTAAAATTTTATTCAAGATGCTGAAACTATATCATGTTCATATCACAATATGCTTAGTATCTTTATGCCAATCCATAAAACATATTTTACTAAAATTCATATTATTTTTACAAAGTCAATAGGTATCGATTCTCACCTAAATAAATTATTTCATACTCGTCATTATATCAATTCTAACACAAATTTTCTATACCCAAATTATATTTGAATGTAATACTAAAGTTATACCAAAAACAATGAAATTTCAGTAGGATAATTTATACCAATATAACATTTTAACTTTTCTTTAATTATTCTTATACATATAATATTTAGCATAAAAAATGTTGTCATTAAATACACCAAATAAATTTATAAAATCAATATTTCCAATACTGAATTTCGATTTTTTACTCCATAACTTTAATCATTTCGGTATTTCAACAATATTTCACATACATCACTCTTTATCCTTCCATTTTATTAACCATATTTCATAAATAAATTCTTATTTGATATAAATATATAATAATTTACATATCCTTAACATAATTTAATTAATAATATAATTATCAATTCATAATTCTTCCATCATATAGGAAATAATACGCAAAAACACATACACATGCACCAAATTCAACTACCAAGGTTTCTGTAATATTTATTTCATGTTTCCTAAATATGCATATTACTAAATTTATTCATTTTTACAACCAAATATAAATTCACATCTATTTAAACATCAAAATATATTTATATACACACCTTATCACCTTATCAAATCACTCTTTAACATATATTCATATAAACATGAAATTCATCATGAAATCAAACTAAAAACATATTCCTACATATACTAAAATTTTGGTATCTTAAGACTTCAAGATCAATAATTTATAGCATGCTTCCTAATAATTTCTAACATGATTATAAGTATGAATAATAATCAAGACACTTACCACAAGCTTCCCAAATTTAGAATTTTTCCTCCTTGAATTTTCTTGCCTTAGATTTCTTCTTCAATAAACCCTAGGTGAAAAATTAAGAAAGCTTTTGGTGTAAGGCTTATTTTCCTTAATTTTTCTAAGCTAATGAACCTTCCCACAACTTATTTAAAGCTAGAATTTTGGTTGTGCAAGGATGGATGTGGTGGCAAGCATGGGAGGTGAAAAGAAAAATAGTGACTTTTGTAGGAAAATGGAGAAGTGCGTAGCACTTTATAGATTGGATAACTTGGGCTTAGGCTTAAACTTAAATAAATTAAGTCAAGTGAAAAAAAAAATGGAAAATTGGTTACTTAAAAAGTTTGGAGAAATTATGAATAATTTGGACTTAAAACTCCGTTTAGCAAATTAGGTCAAAATTTTATTTAGTCCATCTAAACCTTATCTTTATCCAAAAATAAAATCTCAAAAATAACTTTAACAAAAATTTTATTTTATTTTTACTCTATTTATTAATTTATAAAAATAACCTTGTAAAAATAATATTATTACCTTCTTAAGGTTTTAATACTTATACAACATAAAATATAACCAAAAATCATAAAATCACACACACACACACACACACACACACACACACACACTATTTATCATATGTCTCGATTCTATATATGCATATACTCAATATAAAACACATACACACACACACACACACACACACACACACACATATAATGCCATAATGTGCCATAAATGTATATTTAATGCATCTAAAAGAGTATTGAGAATTTAATATGGTTTCTATAATTCTTCGCATTATTTTTAACAGGATTTGATTTTTTATTTTTCAATTTTTGAAAGTCTCTCACTCTTTTATTATGCAATAGACGACTCATTTGTTGCATTAAGTTATTGTTTAAGATCATTCACTAGGGCCAGTTTATTAGTAGTTAGAGTATATGAATTAGTTATTGTTGTATTATCAGTTGTACTATAACATAAATACTTTTGGATTAATGAACTTTTAGTTTATTATTACATAACTCTAAATTAAATTTATGATTATATAATACAATCCAAATAATAAAGTTAGAAGATTTTTCTAATATGAATTTTTTGCCTAAGACATTAGAAGTGAAATAAAAATACTCTACATTATTCTTATTTAAAGTCTCTATATGAAATCATTTCGATGAGTATTTTTAAAACTTAGTAGATTTCTGCTAGATCTGGCTGAATACAAGGTATTTTGAATACATACTTTAGTTTCACTTACTAATAAAATTATGACTCTTGCAGAGCCTTTAATCAAGTCTATAAGACATGATATAATATTTACATTAACTTTAATATTTATAAACTTCGAGAAATATTTCTTATCTTGCAAAATATTGAGTGTAATTGTACTATTAACTAAGCATATTCCTTAAATTTCCTTTCTAAAGAAAGTAATACATTCTTTTATTTATACTTTGACTAAAGAATAATTTTACATTAATAATATGTAAAATATAAAACATAAATATTCTTGACATAATAACCAAAAGAGTTATGTTGAACAATATATATATATATATATATATATATATAAGAGGAAATATTTAAATTGTGATTGTATTCAACTACCTTTTCTTTGATTAGAGACATATTAAAAGATCTATTAGATCTTTATAAAAAAAATTTGTCTCATTGTTCTTTCCCTTCATTTTCATGGGCACAAGATAAGGTCATATTAGATATTTTGATGTCCAATGGCTATGCAACCAAAGTCATTTCATAACACAATGATGACAACAATTTTATGCCTTTAAATTTCACTCATATTGGTTATGTGTATTTTTATTTATCATAAAGAATATTTATGAACACTATATAGGTGGTAATGCCCCTTATCTATACTCATAAAATTATTATGGCAATGCAATATTAGTAATATAG
>CP135533.1:7384729-7485614 GCA_032402905.1 Khaya senegalensis | reverse complement strand
ATAATACTTAATTTGTATTTAATTAATATATAATATCTTATTTACTAAATTAGTTAATTTATATTTAATTATTATTTGTTTTACTATTAAGTAATATTTCATTAATAGTTATTACTAATTTATTTATATTTTGTAGTTAAATTGAAATAGATATATTTAATCAATTGATTATTTATTAATATTTTATGTAATTAGTAGACACTGTAATCTTAGTTAAATAATTACATAATATTATAATTCATAACTAGCAATAATTTGACCTTATTAATTGTACAACTTGAAATTTATAGTATTAATTATAATTTTTATATATTAATTATAATACTTAATTAATAATTATTAATTAATAGTTTATTACTAATTTATTAATATGTTAATTAATTGTCTAGTATCATTTATTATATTATTTTATTTAATTTTAATTAATTTTCTAGTATTATTTAGTATTTAATTTGCGGTTTCTATATGTAATTTTTTTTAATTTACTAATTAATTATGTATTGTTTAATAAGGACAAATGAAAGTTTAGTCACAATTAAAGTAACAGTAAATGATCACTTTCATTTAGGGTTGAGTTGTGGATCACATTTAGAAGTAATAAATCATATAAGGCGAAAGTTGACTCTGACCCAAATCAACTTATTTAAACAGACTTTCTTAAGGCATTTTTTAGGGATCAAAACAGTGCATCATCAATGCCTTCTCCTCCATCATATTCTACTACATGAGGTCTATGTGGATGTTGGCAATAATGAGATGTGGTTTATCGTGGTCGGACATTCTATTTATTTCTCTCACATTGAATTTTGTCAATCACTGGTTTAGATTGTGGTTAATTTTTGAGTGCTAATATACTTGAGAGCACTCATCTTTGGGATACATTCTTTAACTGTTGATTAATTATTACCTAGGACAATGTAGAAAAGGTATATGACAAGCTTAAGTTCTTTGTCATACCTAATATAAATGTAGTGCGATTATCTCTATTGTATTTAGTAGGATTGGAAGGCATAATGTAGATCAATAATGTTTAAATATGTTAAAGGATCTATAACAGTTTAATGGTTATCCATGGGGCTTAGCTATCTTTTAATATACTTTATACTCTTTGTGATGAGTAATCCTAACGCAATTTAGTAAATATTAAAAAGACACACTTATGTTAGATGCAGCGAAGAAAAAATTTAAGAGAAAGTTAAAATATTTTTGGTTTTCTTATGGCATTTTAGATATTTATTTCACATCATTATACATTATAAATTTTAAGTAAATATTTGCAGTGTTTTGACTTGTTGGTTTTCCTTTTGCATTGCAAGTGTGGGTGTATGAATTTGTAGTCAATTTACAAAATAAATTTGTAAAGAAAATTAGCAATGACACCCTATAGATCTTGCGTTAGAAAATGTCAAAAAATATTGTTAGTAAGAAGTTCATTTATACACACATTTTTTTACCACATATGGTAAGCCACTTGTTATATTTTATATGTTGGAAAAACTAATTTTTAGTACAAAAACTCTACATTGAATATGATTTTAATACAATTTTGGTATAATTGCCTCATGTGCTTTTAACTTAGAGCTAGAGCCCAGTGAGATTGACAGATCATATGTAAGGTAATTATTTAATGTTAGTAAGCTAGAAGGCAGGTATGGTGGTTATCTATTCTAAGATACATGTGCATTACAATCGACTCAAGTATGATTTTCATATAAGTCATTGCATGCTTTAGTCATTTTATATGTACATTTTGATTGCACTAATACATTATTATTGTCAACAATAGGTGGCACAACCATATCCCCACTGTTCTTCTACATTATCACCCCATTATTCTCCTGTTCCACTTTTTTCTATACCATCACCACCCCATTATTCTCCTGTACCTCCTCCTCATTATTTTCTTAGACCGTCACTATACTATTTCCTTACACCTCCCCAATATTCTCCTACAATTTTTGTCCATTATTCTTCTACCCCCATCACCTCACTATTTCCTTGCACCTTTTCCCCACTATTCCCTGACACTTTCTCCTTATTATTTTATCACACCATCACCTCACTATTCTCCTCCACTTTCTCTCCACTATTCCCTAGAACCAAATTCACATACATCGGCATTTAATGAGTTTAGAGCCGATATACTAGCCTTATTTGATATGATGGTTGTAGATGTTCAACAAATAGGATATCAGTTTATGTATGATATATGCAATTTATGACAGGACATCATTTGACTAGAATATAAAATTGACACTATTGGAGCGAATATTATTTATGATCAAATGCAGTCGGCTAACAATATGCTATCTTCCTCACATGTTTAGGTAATCAAACTTTAGTTGAGTGTTTTTTTTTTCAAATTATGTGATTTAATTAATAAAATTAAACTTATTTTTTGTGTAACTCAATAGCCCACCTGGCATTACTGAAGCAATAGTTGATGTACTTGTCAATCAAATGCCATTGTAGTTACTAAACTAAGTCAGTACAGTTGCATATACCAAAAGGGTCCATATTGTAGGAGTTCATACACTGGCCCTATAAAGAAACATCATCCAATGCCTTCTAGCTGACCCTTACCAACATATTCATGTGACTTAACTATTAACATTATGGCCTTTTATCCAACAAAGTTGCTTGAAGAGTATTTTAACTAGCTGCAAATACCAAATGCTTGCATAGAGACGCATTTGATAACTTTAACACTAAGTTAGCTATATAGTATATCTGATCCCAGTTTATAATTAGAAGATATAATAAGTAGATATATTTTCTCTCTATTATGCAAGTTCATGCTTGTATTTAAAGTTAATGATATTTATGCCATATGTAAAATTGATTCTTATACTTTCATTATATTGACAAGTATCTATATATGATTGCTCATCAATAACAAAAGTATTGTCTTTACACAGTGGCTCAAAATTGAACGACTACCTCTACACAATTTATATATATATTCTAAAGTTTATGAAAATATGTTTTATCATAACATAAGTAATTTATGTCTTATACTACATTGCATATACTATCACAAGTGTGCCATTTTGATAATACTTTGAACATAACTCTCCGTACTACCCTCAAACATGTCTAATAATCGCGAGTGCATAAGCATATGACAATTGTTGTAGATTAAAGTGACGATATTAGCATGATTTTTTATGGAGATCCACTACAACAACCTCTCATTTTCTCTTGACTTTGAATTTAAACCGAGATATGAGATAAACTGATAAAGTAAGAGAAGACTGGTCTTCTTCACAAACTCTAACCCTTGTCACATCAATTAAGATATCTTTAATATTTTTCACTACCTTTTTTCATAAAACAATATTATAACATCATCGTATCTAATAAGCTAAAGCCAAAATAGGGAGACAATGTGCATCCTTCAATAAATTATTCAATCACTTTGTAATATTAGTGGTTATTATATTGTATTGGCATACTGAAAATTAACTATTTAATAATAATTTATAAATACACAATTAATAAAGTACAAACAATTCATTAATAAAACTATTAACTAATGTAAGTAAAATTCATTAACAAGCTATTAATTATATAAATTATGCATATTATTAAGTACAAATTATTGAAATACTACTAAGTGCATTAATTACAAATTTTCAACAATTATATTGTGTTATTATTAAATTAATATTATTATATTATGTTATTATTTAATTAATTTTTACATTTGTAATTATTTAATAGAAAAATTATGAAATGATTAGGTAGTGTGTTAGTAATCATTTAATTATTCATAATTAAAAGTTGTAATCTTGTCTTGGTCAATTGCAGCTTCTCTCTTTTGTCTTTTTTTTCCCCTCAAGTTTTTCAACGATCTTTTCTCATCAAGCAAGTAACAATGGCTTTCTTTATAATATTTAGTTAATTAAATTTTACTACCGCCAAGTAACATTATTGGAAAACTAGGTTTGTGCATCACAATAATTTTCTTAATATTTTTAATCAAATAAATAATATATCTAATACCCTATTAACAATAAACTTCAATTTGTAAGCACTGGTAAATAAAAAACTCACATTTATCTTGCTGTTGTTTTTAACTTGTTGAGAGTGAAAGTTAAGAGAGAAAATAAAATTTGAATTTAAAAGTGAAAGTATGTAAAAAAGTAAAATTGTCGTGAGATTTATTTATTATGTTTTAATTACGAGGGTAATAAAGTTCAATCTTTTAAGGTGGGTTATTTTTAGTAAAATTGAATTAGTATTAGCTACAATTGTAAACACCTTTTAAAATAAGATCATTTTGAAAAATTTCTCTAGACCATTTTAGAAGACAAATCTCAGTCCTTTAAATTGCTAAGTGTGGTGTCATTTTATCCCTCCATTCTAACCCCTTGCCATTACAAATAGAGGTTATTCTTTAAATTTTATGTATCAAGCAAATCAAGTGTAATAAGCCCTAAATGTTGTGTAATTATTTACCTCTTGTATAGTTATAAAATCTTCTTCTTCCAAAAGTTCTTGTGTGTTTCTTTCTTTTTGGTTGTTATGCCTAACTTTCCTTAGTCATTAGCATTTTATAGTGACCTTTTGCATATAGTCTAAGGCTTGCTTAATTAGCTTTGCAAGCATAAACTTAACTAAGCATCGCATTATCCCTTAACACTAGACTCATCTACTAGTTATGGACAATGTGACAAATCTCTCTTCCTTTGGGCCTTGCCCCTTTGTGAAACAACTAAAATAGACATATCGCAAAATGAAACATCAACACATTAAGTCATGAACTGACTCTGATACCAAATATAACAATTTGATCCTAACAATTGAGTAAATATTATTTATTTTGAGTACATAACCTTTCATAAATTTATTTTTAAACTTTACAATCTAAAATACATTTACCAAATAAGATGATTCAAGCTCTATAACGTATAATCTATACTCACATGTTAATGAGATGTGACAATGGCAAACTAGAGATTAATTCTCTCATTTTTATTTTGATCATGTTGCACATACAGTATGAATTTATTAAATTGATTTCACTTCCAGTGGAGAAATTTCCAATACGCATGAATAATAACAAACTAAAATTATTCATCATTTCTCTTTTTAATATATTAACTGATTCTCTCTTTCTAAGGGTCTTTCTCTCATAATTAAAATTAAAGATATTTTAATTATAAAATTAAAAAAATTTTGCTCTATTTAAATTAGTTAATAATATTTTTTTATTGTCCTTTTAAATCTTAATATATATATATATATATATTTTTATATAGATTGTTTATTACTTTATATTTTTGTGCTCAAATAATAGTAGGTATAATTAATAGCAATCTATTTGGTTTGTATTTAATATTATTGCTCAATTAATTTATTATTTATCTGCTCAAATATCTCATAACTTTTAAAGAAAAAACATTATAAACAAATGACATATTTAAACAACTCTAGTCTCAATATCTCTCTCTACCTTTGTGGATTTTTAAATTAAATAACTATTTATTAGTATTTTTTTACTTCTTTGTATTTATGCATGTTCATATTTGATTTTGGATATTATGTTATTGTTTGATTTAAATTTTTATATAATAATTTAAATTTTGTGTGGAAGTATATATATATATATATATATATTGTCGTATTAGTTTTTGAAATTTATTGTCTTGTGGTTTTGGCTTTATCACAACTCTATTTGCGCCTTACAATATACTGCTTATGCATAAATGCTTACTCTTTAGACATAAATACTTGAATAATCCTTGATTTTTCATTATGCATTTTAATTTTGTTTTATGCAACCATAAAATTATTTGTTGCACTCATTTTTTTTAAAAAAAACTTTTGAAATAAAAATTTTAAAATCAATTAAAAACAAAAAAAAAATCATATTTAACAAAAAAGAATTATGCTTTAAATAATTTTGAATTTTTTATGCATTAGCCTATCCTAAGTAAAAAAAAAAATCACTTACAACGAGAGGGTATAATGTAATAATATTATTTAATTGTCAAATATCTCACCTTTTAAAAAAATAAAATAAAAATAACAAAGTAATGTGAAACATGTAACAATAATAATACATTGAGACATATATAAGAGTTTGTATCATTGTCTTATTTTAAAATTTATTAATAAATTTTAATGAAACAAAATAAGTCCAATCTAATTTGCTTTTGTCATTGTTATTCAAAATTTTTAATAATTTTAATCAATATTATATTATTATGATATATTATCTATAATTTAAATGTTCTAGCTATTGCAATAACATAAAACATATGATAATTATATAATACTTACATTCACATTAATTATATGATTCAGTTTGTAAAGATAATAATTTTTATTATTAAAGGAAAATTTACAATCATTGTGATGCATGCTAATTTTTAAAATTTTAAAGTTAAAAAGTACTCTTCAGAAAGGAGAAAAAGGAAATTCACTTTTGACCAAATTTGGGAAAGAAAATGTCCTTATCCACTAGAAATAAATAATTTTGAATAGAATTACAGCTTAGCCATATAACGCACTAGTCGGTAGATTCGATAAAGCCGCCTAGGGGTACTGCGACAGCGACGGAAAGTTGACGTGGCAGTCAACGCGTGCAGTTGATCTCTGTCTCCGCGTACAAACCGCGTAAACGCGTTCTCTGCTTTTTTATTTGGTTTATAATTGGACATGACAAAAGATTTTCCCAGAAGATACATTAATATACATATATATATATATACATGGAGAATTTAAAAAAAAAAAATTATAAAAATTGCGACAATTATTATCTTCCATTAATGATTAATATATCAAACGGAGTACTGATATTTTAGTCCCTTATTTTTCATAATTTCGCAAATAAATCTATAATTTGCCAATTTATTACAAATACGTTCAATACTCTATTGAAATAATCGAGATACCCTTTAATGTAAAGGTACGTAGTTAAATATTTCAAGGGTAATTGGGCTGTGTTCTAAAGACCTATTTGCAAAGAGATAAAAAGAGAGGTATTCTGATGTTATTATCCCAATAACCAACGTTCTAAGGTAAAAGGTCGAGAAAAACTATGCAACTACCAGTACGCGTTGAGTACACTCATTAGGGTACACAGATAAGGCACATGAACAGCTATCAAAGCCACAAAATGGTCCTGGCATCTGTCATGACAAGTCTTGTTTGAACACGTGTCATCGTATTTACGATCTTTCCAGTAATGTGGAGCAAGTAACTGTGCTCTATTGGGTAGTTAAGTCAATCTCTTTGTTTTTATATTTTATTGTTGAACCTTTGTGCTTACCATTATACCCCTCTTATCATCGCTGCTACTTTTTGAGATATATTGTATTAATTTCTTGGAAATTTCAGTTTAACAACGTAAATTACAGAAATTTTCCTTTAAAACCAGTATACAGTTTAAGTTGTTATTGAATTATGTTAAATGTAAATCACTTATGGTCGACATCCTGAAATGGAGAAATCTACCTTATTTTCATATTTTCTTTGTAACAAAAATTATGTAACATATTTATTCATTACAACATGAACATCTTGATTTATTTTCCAACCATTTTTGTTTGCCTTTATTCAATATAATAAAATTAGTTGTTTGAAAATTAATATTATAATTTTAAAAATCAAAATTTTCTAATCATCAAATCTTTCTAATATATGGCATTTTTTTCATATTGATGATGTTATTTTAAATAGTGAAAAATAATTGTGAAATATATATATCCTGAAAATTTTAATTTTAATATGAAAACAAATATTAAATAGTGAAGACTAACTCAAGACTCAAAAATTAAATTTATTTCACTTTATATATATATATATTTGAAAGAGAAAGATGTTGTCATTAAATTTTCTATAATTACTCCAAATCATTGTGACATCAATAGAATTAGGGTTATTTTGGTCATTCACTAATAATAATGTTGAAAAATAGAACTTATGACTAGAATTTAAAAATAAGAGAGGAAAGGAAGGATAAAAAGGGAAACGAAAATTAGGCAGATTTGATAATTCGGTTACGTCCGGATGCAAGGAATTTGTTGCGAGAAGATTGGCTGATATAAAAGCGACCATCGTGTTGTCTGGAGAGAAAACATAGCAACCTCTCTCTATTTGTGGCTAGGTAGTATATTTTCATAGGAGGAAAGGTTATTTCGTAGTTGAAAAGGGAAAACAATGGCGGATCAACTCACCAATGATCAGATCTCCGAGTTCAAGGAAGCCTTCAGCTTGTTCGACAAGGATGGCGACGGTCCGATTCTCTCTCTTATATAATTTTTTTTTTTTCGTTTTTATGTTGTTCATTTACTGATAGATCTAATTTTAGATTGACAAATCTGTGCACTGTACATCTTTGTTTTAACTTTTCTATAATAAATTCTTTTGTGATCTTTTATGTAAATTATTCGTTCGGTATTTTTCATCTGTGATGTGATTTTTATGATTTTCGCAGCTTTGAGTGAATTGATGTTAGATTAATGGAATTAGTTTGGTTGTTCTATCTATGATGATAGTTAATTGATAGTCATCTACGGTTGTGTTAGTGGCTTTCATTCTTAGCTGTATCCGCCTTGAAATATCCTTTCAAGTTCATCAAATTTTCTTTATTAAATGAATTGGTTTTATTTTGTCTATGGAAGCAGTCGATTTCACATAAAACGCTTGGATTTTCAAGCTCCGTGTGTTGGTTCCTTTTTTTTTTTTTTTTTTTAAATTTCAATACATAAAAAATTCTTTTTATTCTTTTTTCATTTTATTTTGGAAATTAATACAGTTTTGGCATGTAAATACGCTATACGGTACGTACCTCTAGCTTTTTCAACTTTGAAAGCTCTTGAAAGCAAAGCTGCAAATGATCAAACCGTGGCAACACCAACTTTAGTGGAGCCCACCCACTTTTTCACTAATCTGACATTAGTGCATTCATCCCACAGCATGTCAATCTCAAAAGTACCTTAATTTTGTTTCGATTATATGATCCACACCACAATATATGTTGTAAATCAACAAGTTTAATGGTAGTTGAATCTTCTTCTTGGTAAACTTTTCAATGGTTATTCTCATCAGTATGTCTTTCCTTTAGGGTTTTATGTATAGGCTCACCTTGAGATTGTCTTTCTTTCGAGTTATCTATTCTGCTGATTTGGCTTGTTAGATTTCATTGCGTAATGTTGTGTAACATTCTGCTGATTGTGCCTTGCCTATCAGCTATAAGGACTAATTGTTGGCAACAAAAGTTTCCTGTGTGCTTGTTTTTCTTGATTGATTAGCTGAATAATCATATGCAGAATTTGGTTTTTTACTTTTGCCATGAAATACTAAATAAGTTCGAAACTTTACAAAACTTTTTGACATAAATGGGTGTTGCAGGTTGCATTACCACCAAGGAACTTGGGACTGTTATGAGGTCACTAGGCCAGAACCCTACTGAGGCTGAGCTCCAGGATATGATCAATGAAGTGGATGCTGATGGTAACGGGACCATCGACTTTCCCGAGTTCCTAAACCTCATGGCCAGGAAGATGAAGGATACTGACTCAGAGGAAGAGCTGAAAGAGGCCTTCCGAGTTTTTGACAAAGATCAGAATGGTTTCATCTCTGCTGCTGAGCTGCGCCATGTGATGACAAACTTAGGGGAGAAGCTTACTGATGAAGAAGTCGATGAGATGATAAGGGAGGCTGATGTTGATGGTGATGGTCAGATAAATTATGAGGAATTTGTCAAGGTTATGATGGCCAAGTAATAACCCCACCCCCACCAAACCAAACTTCCAAACAAAATGAAAAAAATCTTTAAAAAGGTGGATTGACTAATATAATGGGATCCATAGTTACCTCTTTTACAATTTCTAATTAGGTTAAGAAGGAGGAAGCGATGGTTTGTCTTTAACGGTGGTGGTAGAGGAATGTTTCTGTCGCCCTCATCAATTTGTTTCGCGACTTAAATCAACTTTGCAGTTTTTATATATTCTAGATTATATGTTCTCTTCGGTGAACAAATGTTGTGCGTTGGATGAGTGGCTTCATTAATTGCTGTCTTTTTTTGAGTTTTTGTGCATAAGATATTTATATTTGATAACTTTTGTGTTGTTATTTGTATCGTTTAATTGTTTTGTGGTCAATTATATACGGAACTCTAAGCGAAACATCATAGATTTCGGATCTTGCTATTGTGTTTAACTTCCCCTTAAATTTTTATCTAGTTGTTTTCATGAATTAACTTGTTGCCTTTTGTTTGAGAGGTTCGTAAGATAATTAGAACTCCTGGCCTTTTTTATTGTTTCAGTGGGCCTGTAGTTCCAAGTAAGGGTAAAACAACGTGGTTGTAGTTCTTAGGTCAGTGTAAATATAGGGAAAATTTTCAAAATAATTTTAATTTAAATTCACTTTATTAATTTTTTACTAAATTAATTGTTTTAAATAGTTTTGATTTTGTAATTATTTTTTATTTTTTGCATTCAAACAAAAAAATCAAAACACATAAATTTAAATCACAATTTTACATTCAATAACAAATTAATTTTTTAGTGAATGACTTTTGGTAAGAAAAAGAAAAAAAGAGATTAGTTATATTTTATTGTTGAGAAAAATTATTTATTTACGTTATTGAAAAATTTTAGTTTTATAGTTGAAAAAAGTGTTGTAGATAGTTTGTTGTGTAGCATGAAAAGAATGATTTAATATACAAAATTTTGTCCATTGCCTTAAAATATCATGAAAAATGTTGATTTGGAAGGGGGTTTGCCGCCGTCCGGGTATTGTCTTATTTTTTGGGTTGTAGATGAGCCTACGGTAGTCCAGGATCCGCGCACGTTCTAATGGCACGAGTTCAAGTTCTCTCTCATGTCATGTGGCACGAGCGCGAATTCTCCTTGTATATTTCAGGTTTTAAAAGTTAAATAAAAATTAGTTAAGAATAATAATAATAAATAAATAATTTATGAAAAAAATTAATTTTTTTTATTTTAATTTAAGTAAATAATTGAATTAGAAAATTAAAAGGGTTAAAAATTTATAATAAAAAATGCTTTTCACTTGTAAAAATAAACACACAAATTTAATTGTAAATTTTTAAATATACATAAAATTTTAATTTTTTTTTAAATTTGACTTAAAAATAAGTACCAAAAATTTTTTGATTAGTTAATTTGTATTTTTATGCAATGTTAGTAAAAATTAATTATTTATTAATTTTATAAGTAAAAATGACAAGGCAACTACAATTAATAATTTTTTAAATTTATTTAAATATTGATAATTTTTTAAATATAAAAAAAGTAATAAAAATTGAAAATAAATTAGACAAGTTTATAGAAAAAAAAAGGATAAATTCTTAATTCAATTTAAGATAAAATTTTAAATTTAATGGAAAACAAATTCATAAAAAAAAAAATGAATTTATTTTAAAAAATTATAATTTTTTTCCCTTTTTCAATAGTGCTCTCATGCGAAGCATACGAGGTGCTAATGATGCCATCATGTGCATGGCATGAGGCCACTAGTAGTGTACTCGTGTGCTCCACATGAGTGCACCTATTAGTGTTATCTTGTAAAATTTATATTTTCAACTAAATTTTTGATAAAATTTCAAATTTCAAATTTCATCTTTTTCAATTTTTATGACTTTTACCAAAAATTTTAAGAATATGTAAAGAGAGGGCAGGGGGAGGCATTGTGCATCAAAATCTCAAATATGTCATGTATTTTTTTTTTACATATATTAAACACTTTTAAAAATTAAAATTTATAATTAAAATTTTAAATCCTTCCAAAATAGTTTTCAAATACAACTACTTTATTTCAATATTAAAACACAAAATTTGATGGTTTATTATTTATTTAATAACTTAAACTATATACATGTTTTCTCATATTATATATATACAAAATTCTTAAATAGTATTTATCTTACTTCAATAATCTTCGTACGTAGAAATAGAAGTGGTGTTGTCTCGATAAGGTCAGCCCAGTAACATACTTAAGTCAAGCCTTGGGTCTGAGAAAGGAGTGCCCATTTACTCCAAGGAGATGCTCGTCATTATCAAAGCAATTCGTTGTTGGAGGCCATACCTGCTGGGAAAAAAGTTTCAAATCCTAACCGACCAACGTAGCTTGCGCTTCTTCCTAAAGCAGCGAGTTTCTAATCGGGAACAGAAGAGATGGGTAATTAAGCTACTCAGTTATGAGTATGAAATAATATACAAGCCCAGTAAGGGGAATAGTGTCGCGGATTCACTGTCTAAAGAGAGTGGGTCACCGACCCTCTGGACCATTTCTAATCCCCAGATTATGGTATGAGCAGAAATGAGAAGAGAAACATGGGTCAAGAAGGTGAGGAGTCATATGGAAGAGGAACCCGAAAAGCTTACTGCCAATTAGTGGAAAGATGGTCTGCTCTGGTACAACGGTGCTGAGAACGATATGCGCATTATGCATCAACACTCCCAACATGACATGTATTTTTTTTTTTTAACACATTAAACACTTTTAAAAATTAAAAATTATAATTAAAATTTTAAATACTCCTAAAAGAGTTTTCAAATATAACTATTTCATCTAAACATCAAAATATAAAATTTGATGATCTACTATTTATCTAATAATTTAAATTATATAAATATTTTTTCATATTACATATATATAAAATTCTACAAAAATCTTTTAACTAGATAGTTCTAACCTGTTTCAATAATTTTTTATTTGGTTATCTTCAAAATTTGAAAAGTAGGAGTAAACTAATATTCAGAAGATATTTATATGCAAAGGAAGTTTAAAAAATAAAAAATAAGCAACAAACAATTTTTTTTCTAAATTTTAAATGATGTTACAATAAATAATATTCAAGTAATTACAAAATAAATATTCATATAAGATATTGTTATAATATTAAAAATAAATTTCAATATCAAAATCAATTTCATTTAATTAACTTTGTATACTTAAGGAAGATTATTTTCAAGAATCATCGTTCCAATAACTATCGTACTTTAAAAGTATTATTTATCAATATATTTTAAATTTACATTTAATAAATCAATTAAATAATAAAAATAATAATATTTAAATTTTTTTAATAATGAATTACAAAAATTAAGCTTATTGATTTTAAATAGATACTAAAATAATTCTTATAGAAATAGAACACATGAAATTAAAGTCTCATTACTGAAGTTACAAAATTGAGATTTTTATGAAAAACATACATAAATTTAGCTTAAAAAATAATCTATTTGTTCAACAAGTATACATTCATAAAATTTACATGCATATGCTTAAATTTTCAAAGAAAAATAAACACTTCACTTTTAAGTTTTCTAAAACTAGAATTATTTTAATTACATATAAATAACTATTTAAATACATAATAACTAGTAATCAAATTTCTTTCTATTTATTTGCTATTTAAGATTCACTTCCTAATGTTAAATTAATAGTATAAATACTGATTCAAATACTAACAAAAACTAAACTATTAAATCAACATTCTAAAATTATATTTATAATGGAATTAAATTTCTAATACTAAAATTATAACAATAATTAATATTTATCTAATATGTAAAATCAATTTCTAAAACTAATACTAATAAAACTTATGTAATATACTACTGATGGATTTTTTCGTCTTTTCTTTTTTCTTCTTTTTCTTTTCTTTTTCATTTTTGTTTCTCTCTCTTTTTTTTTTTTTTTCCCTCTCCTTTTCCCTCGTTGTTCTATTCTTTTCTCCCTCAACTTGATTTTAACCTTTAAAAATCAAATGAAGCAAGCAACATGAGGCATATATATACATGCATCGATTAATTTAGATAAATCAAGCAGGCGATGACAAGCTATCCGCTTCGCCATTCTTCTTTTAATCTGCAAACCACCTATTATAATTCTTTTTTGTTATAAAAACTTTGTCTTTGAAATTTACATATCTGTTTCAAACAACTCTAAGTATTGAATTTGTATATGATCCTCAAGTTCATATGTGCCTTCTTCAATACCATGGTGTTGCCATAAAATTTTTAATAAATATATAGTTTTATTGTGGAAAACTTGTTCCTTATAATATAAAATTTAAACCAGTTTCTCTTTGTAAGAAACACTTTTATTTAAGATAAAATCTTTCCAGTCTAATACATGAGAAGAATTCGAATAATACTTTTTAAGCATTGAAACATGAAAAACATTGTGAATATTCGACAATTATAGAGATAGGGTTAGTCTATAAGATACTTCATTAACTCGTTTCAAAATTTTAACAGGACTAAAAAATCTTAAAGTAAGTTTTTCATTCATTCTAAATTTGACCATTTCTATGTGAGGTTTGACTTTTAAGAAATTATGTTCATCTACATCAAACTCTAATGGCTTTTTTATTCTATCTGCATAGCTCTTCTGATGGCTTTAAACTGACAAAAGTCGCTGCTTAATCAACTTCACTCTCTTAGTAGTTTCCTTTACCAATTTAGGACCCATAAGAAAAACATCATTAACTTCTACCCAACTTATAAGAGACCTACATGGTCTATCATATAATGCCTCAAAATGTGCCATTTTAAAACTGAACTAATAATTATCTTTATATTAAAATTTCACTAATGGTAAATGATCAACCTAAAAAACTTAAAAATCTAAGGCATAAGATCTAAGCATATACCTTGGTATTTGAATGACTTTCTCTTATTGGTCATATGTCTAAGGATGATAGGTTGTACTAAATTGTAGCTTAGTTCCCATAACTTTCTATAAACTTCATTAAAATTGAGATATAAACTTTAGATCTCTATTTGAAAAAATGGATAAAGGCACTTCATGTAACCGCACTATCTCTCGAACATATAATCTACTTAAAGCCTTTAAAAAATCTATAGATTTGACAAGCAAAAAATGAGCAAATTTGGTCAACTTGTTCACAATCACCTATATGTTTTTATAACTCTACCAGGTTTTCAATAATCCTTTAATAAAATCAATTATTATATTTTCCCATTTTTAGTTCAATACTAGAAAAAATTGAAGTAATCCCAATTAGTCTTTAATATTATACCTTCATCTGTTGGCATACTAAATACTTAGTCACAAATTCTCCTACATCTTTTTTCATCCCATTCTACTAGAAATGTTTACATAAGTTTTGGTATATTTTTGTGCTACTAGGATATACAGTAAATTTAGATTTGTGAGCCTTACTAAGAGCATCTTTTTTAAGAGATTCAATAAATAATACAAAAAGTCTGCCAACAAACCTTAAACTATTAAAAGAATTAATTGACCATCCTTTTATTTTATCAACTTTCTCTAACCTAACACGTATTGATTCAACTTCAAGATTATTCTGTTAAGTTAGAATAACCTTCTAGGAGTAGTAGGTGTTAGGATATACCCTAAAAGTCATTCATGTTATCGATTTCAGAGATATTTTATTTTATGTATATATGATTTATTAATGAAAAAAATACTTCTTTATTTACAAATGTAGACCATTTTTTTTTATTTAATCATGTATATAAATAAAGTACATTTTTGAATTATCTCAATAATTTATTTGATTATTAAATGAAATAATTAAAGTCGTTCCCTACGAAAGTGATATCGATTGGGTAGTAATATCGTATAATAAGTATATTGAATATCTTTGATGAATATCATGAGATGATATTTGTGCAAGTAATATGATGGTCACGCTATTAAGACGTTAGTATGAATTAAATAGTTAGACAACTATTTTTTCGAACATAGTCATATAATGAAAAATCATATGGTATTGTATATAGTCAATAATTTATTATATAATTATACTACTATACGACGTTATTTTTTGATTTGAGATATCATTGTCAAATTTATTGTGGATACATGTTATTTATATAATGTATAAGTACGAAACTAACTACGTCTTATATAATAAAGTCAGTTTGATTACGTATTGTTTACATTTAAAAATATGTGATGGTCAAGATAGGATTTGTTGATTTGATGTATAGGATTAGAATTATTGCTTACTCAATTTGAATTCGAGTTCCTAAATGAATATTGATAAATGATTAAAAAAGTAAATATCTAGTCAAAGTGATTAAATATCATAAAAAAATTCGTGGTGACAAGTTCAGTGTATATTGATTGATAGTTCATGTTTATATCGGTAAAAAGTTTTGACATACCATGGACCTTTACTCAATTAGGATTAAATGACGAAAAAATTTACACACACGATATGTATAATTGAGATGGGGAACGATGAAGTATGACTTCATTATGAATTATAGACTATGATACATTACTACATGTTAACCATAATTATTAAACTATCGAATAGTTTGATAACCAAAAAGTTCGAGACAAGTTCATGGCTATTCTACATTGAATCCATATGGTCATACTAATAATCAAAGGTATTAAAAAGCATTTAAAAAAAAAATATTATCGATAGCGAAACTAACACTTTTGAGATAATATTTAAGTTAAAATAAATATATATAAATATTATATATATTTATAAATTTTTTAAAGTGATAAAAAAAATTTTCTTAGATTTGCATTAAAATATAATTTATTATAAATTATATAGTTAAAATAATAATATTGATTATCTAAAGATTTAAATGAAAATGTATAATTATGAGATAATTACACAATAGTTCATATACATGCTTAATTGCATTTGGTTATAAGTTAATTAAATATTTACATATAAGTACTTGGATTTAAATGTATAAAATGAAAATTATGAGTATATATATGTATTTTACTTTACCAAATGAATAAGTTTGTTTTGCAAAACAAAACTCCATCCCTCCCAATTCGGCCAAGGCTTCTCCAAGATACTTTGGTGTGTGAATTGTGGTACTTCTACATAATTGGAGGTAAACAATCATCCTTCATCTATTATGTATTGATTAAATTCATCCAAAATTGCCAATTTTTGCATATATATGATATATGATTAATTGGCATGCCATATGTTTTTGAAAATATTTCAATGAATACAAAATTTAATTTTATGCATATTATACGCATTTCAATCTAGCAAATAGTATCGAAGCATATTAGGATTGGTATGCATGCTTGATTGCTTGAAAAACCAAAATTTCAACACTTAGGCACACCATTTGGCCAATACGATAGCATGGCAGGAAATTTGATTTTTCAATCCATTCTAAAGTGTTTAGAGAATGCATGTTGATGTATTTGGGTCATGTATGTGCTGATAGGGTGTGTTGTGTGTTAATTTTGGAGAAAACCAAAATTGCATGCATATGGGTTTCATTCGGGCAAGGTGGGAATTGTTGATTGGAAAGTGTTTTCAATCAATTCTCATGTGTTTGGTTGTTGCATTGCAATGAAACAAATCCTTATATATGTTGATTTTGGTTTGTGGCCAAATGGGAGGAATTCATGGAAAATGGTTTTCATGTGGTTATAGATGCATTTAGATGCATTTAGATGCATTAATTTGCTATTTTGAACATATTATGATATTGTTTGAATGTAATAGTATGTTTTAATGAGATTAGAACATATTAGTTGGGTTTGAGATGTATGGTGAAATGATCACATGGGATGTGAATTAATTCACCAAAATGTGTTCCTTTTGATTTGTTAATAGCAATATTAGAAGTAAATGTGTTGGCATGTGATATCATGAAATTTGGCTAAGTGATGCATTGATGAAATATTGGTTTTCATCCAAAAATGTATTATGTTTCAATAAGTTGAAAAATTGGCCCATAGTTCCATATTGTTGGAATTGGATTTTAACATTTATGTATGAGTATGGCATTCATGGTGCATGGCCAAATATGTGCATTTGTGAAAATTATGTTTTCATGAATGTTGGACATATGTATATATGAGATATCTATGCATGTATATGTTGTGAAAATTAAAATGTTTAATTCCATATTTCCATATACATGCTATGATATGTGTTGGTGATGAAAATTATTTTCACGGTGGTTTATATGTTCACATTTGTTGAACACATAAATGTATCAAGTGTTGATGTGCGCGCGCGTGCGCGCACGCACACACACACATACTGGGATTATGTATGCATGAGGATATGTTTTGCTTCTTCTTGGAATTAATCATATGCATGAGAATGTATGTGTTTAAAGTATTTAAATACATACATGTATGCATAATCTTTTGTTCATGCATTAGATTTCATGCATGATATAATGCATATTTGATGTGTATGTATGTTATGCATTTTTCTTAAAATATATATATGTATTGGATAATTAAGTTGCGCATAAGATTGACATGTATAGACTTATATATAATATTTGCGTGCATGTATAATTAGATGTGTAGAATTGCATAACTATGCTAAAATCAAATATTAGGTTAGTTTAACAACATAAACATGTATAATATGGTTACTAGTTTGACTAATCTCCACAAAATCACAAAACCAACTCAGTAAATGTCAAAAATTACTTACGAGACAACGATTTTTGAAAAATTAAGAAATTTAATAAAATTTTTTAAATAACATGTGAGATGTTATACATTTATTAATAATTAGAGAATTATTAATAAAATATACATAAAATATTTTAAGGAAATTAAAACGTGAATATATATATATTTGATATACATATTAAAGGTTAGTGAATATTTATTTATGAAATGAATAAATAGTATTAATTTGTATGTTTAAAATATGTATCTAACACATATAAGATTAATATGTAAATTGACATTCTGATAAAATTATTAAATCCATGCTTCCTATGGTAGGATAACAATGGGTTTTGTGACTGGATATTGTATTTTACGATTCTAAATTGCGAAGACTGCAGTATTAATATTATAAAATTTAGTTATATTGTTCTTAAGTGTATATTATTATACGAACTTATATTTTTAAAATGTGAAGTTCAAATGAAAAGTACACATCGAAAAAGCATAATAGTTTAGATTTAACAAGCTTAAGATACTAAGATTCTAAAATATGATGTATTTGAGATTAAGGTAAAGAAAATAAATCATACCTTACATGAGATGTAATATAAAAGTGTTTACTACTTATTAAGATTAGTTGACCAAGATTCTAAAATGTAAGATTGATTAATTTTAACATTTGATTTTTTAATAAAATATTAAATTTGTCAAATTTTTAACGAAACTTTTGAGTCCTAATTTAAGGAACATTGGATTTAAATTAAATAGTGATAGTTAATATAATTAGTATTATTTGATAACTTTTGAAGTGTTTAATTATTATTGTTCAAATTGTTTGAACATATACAAGATACTAATTGGTACTTTATTTTCTTGTAGTATTTCATACTTCTGATATAAAATATATAAAATATCGAGCAATGCTCTCTTGATTAGCATAATTTTAAAAATTTATTTTATTAAAATAATTACACAAAATTTACTAAAATTTATTCTTAACAACTAAATAACTGATAATTTTTTTTATTAAAAACTCTAATACAAAGATTTAGATTGGCAAAATAACTTTTTGTTGACTAAAATTTTTAATAATTAATAAAATTTTTTATTTTTTATTTAAATTCAATTCAATTTAGCCTATTATAAAATTAAAACAAAAATTAAATTACAAATTCAAATAAAATTTAATTCAACAGTATCCAACAAGTCATATGGCCAACCTAACCAATGTTTGTAAATTCAACATACCATAAGTTTAAATAAAATTTCAAGTAAAAATAACCAAATTCAGTTTACCCACTGCATAGAGAAGTAAAACAGGTTAATGACAGACGAAAGGAGTGACACAATTGTGTAAAAAAACAACTTTATGCCTATTGATTGATCGAGATTGTGAGTCAACAAGAACTTGAGGCTAGAATTATGAAACTATAGTATTAAAAGTTGGAATTGTTGTAGAGAAGCATTGAATTGATCAAAAGACTATGCAAAACTTGAATTAAAATATTAGATTCAATTAGAATATGTACAAGAGCTATAACAAAAACATTAGGTGATTGTAAAACAAGTATCGAAATATCATCAACTAAGGACTGTCATATTGCAATAGGTTCAAGAACATAAATAAAAAATGTTGAAGCCGTTGAAATTAAAGTAGCAAGAGCTCTTAAAAATGCGAAAGCAACAAAAGTGCATTGTATCCCTCCCTAAAATTGTGTGAGTGATTTTGAAGAAGCCTTAGCAACATTTGATTTGTGTTGTAACATTGTTGCTTCAACAAAAAGGAAACATTAGAATTAGGTTAATTACGAGTAGAGAATTTTTTATTTAAATTAAATCAAACCTTGCATACATTTGTGACTATTTCTACAACTATTTCTATTAAGATTAAAAAAATTCAAAATAGGTAATTCACGTACTTACAAAGAGAATCATGCCTTGGCCCACAAAATAAAATTTGAATTGAATTTATCTAAAAAAAAAATAAAATAAAATACGCATCAGAAAAAAAAATTTAACATGTTAATGTGATTTTTCAAAATTTTCTTCAATTCAAAATACATGACTTATTAAAATTGATAGTTCTAAAATTTTCTACCATAACTAGATAAATATATATCTTGAATCTCGCATGTGTGTACAAAGATTGATTCAATTTTTTTTTATTTTATTGATGTCAACAATTTAACTCTAAAATATTAAATATGTGAGTCAAACTAGTCATATCATCTTAAACTAGTCAAACTAGTTATTTGAAAGAGAAAAATAAATGAAGAGGCAACCTTTGATACTTTTTCTTTTTATTAGATTTATTATCATTTCAATTTTGTTAATTTTAAGTCTTATTATTTGTCAAGTTTTAATGCACCTAAGCAATTTTTTTAGTCATTTGGATTGAAGTAAATGGATTGGTTATGTATTAATGTTTACTTTCAAGTCAAGACTATAAGGAAACTCTACTGTGGATATATTTTAATAATTATATATATATATATAAAACTAATTACATTTCTATAATTCTTTAATAGAAAAGGTTAGTAAATTTACTAGGAGAGGAGAAAATTTATTTTACTATATTTCTTTAATACAATAAAAATAAATTATTTTACAAGTGATCCCATTACAATCACAAATTGACCTTAAGAAAGAATGCTCAATTAGCCTTAGTGTTTTTAGAAATAGGGCCCACTATTCCAACACAAGGCCAGCTCCAATAAATATTTAGCATATTACTTTATTTTTTTAAGGTCAACGATGTCATATAAAAGTAATAATTTTTGGCATTATTTATTAAATAGATATAAATTTGACATAAATTTATAAATTTAAATTGATATAAAATAATATAATTATTAAATAAATAAACATAACAAGACATATTTAATAATTATATTAAATTTGAATTCAAAGTTCTTGACATATGAATTTACTTATAACACAATTAACTGTTTGAGTAATTATAATATATTAATATATTTATAATTGAATAACTTTATTTTATATTTTTAAATAATATAGTTATATTTATTACATTATATAAGATATTTAATTATATTTAAAATAAAATTAATTAGTATTTATATATATAGTATCATAAATATTATAAAAATATATTACAACATATGAAAAGATATGTTAAATGGGTGGCACGATTATAACTCCATTTTTTTAAGCCTACTAAATTAGAGTTTTCAATTATTGACACGATTATCAAATAAGTCAGGTTTAGGTTGACCTTTATTTGATATAATATGATTACAACTTGATAAAAATACAATACGATAATCCAAATTACTACTTCTACCGCCAAAACATAAATAATAGCTACTATATTGTTACATATATTGGGGTTTAAAATATTAGTTATATTCATTGGATTAATTATAATTTGAGAATTGGTATTGCAACTTCTCTAAAAAATTTTTTCCTTATTTTAAATTTTTATATTATTTAAATTACATAAAAATGTATATTTACTTAAACGCTTTTTATATCAATATAATATATACTTACTATTTTTAGTAATTTTCTTTTTTAAATTTTTGCTTATCATTAGTCCTCTTATTATTAAATTCCACTTATTATAAATGTTTTCTTTTAAGAGTTAGGATAACTTTTAGAATTCAATAGGGTTTTATAATTTTTTTTCTTAAATTTAACAGATTTATACAAAATAAATAAAGATAAGAAATTTTAAAAGGATCCAATAGCATTACTTTTTGAATTTTTTTTCAATCTAATTTAATAGACTCGTAGTGTTGGAGGTATATTTCACTTTTTCAAATTTTGCAAGTATTTGTTTTGTCAATTCAAAAAGTGTGTATGCTTGCATGTGTATATATAAATTGAAAAAGTAGTTATTATTAATTTAATATTTAATTTTTATTTTTATCAATGATATTTGATGCAATTAATAAAGTTTTTCAAGAATATTAAAAGAGATATTAATTTCAAACCTACTTTAGACCAAATTGAAGAGTGGTAAAGTTTGGTTAGCATAAGTTTTGTAGAGGCTGAATTTGGCTATGTTAAACATTAGGTTTAAGCCCAAATCCACAATGGCCTTTAAGTAATAAAATTTGATTGAGGTGTGTTGTTTGTTAAGTATATTCAAAATAGGCATCATAATTTAGAACACTCATTTATCAAATCAATATAAATATAATATAAAATTTATAAATTTAAATTATTATAAATTTAATTATTAAATAAATAATACGATACAACACAAACACTACTTATGTTAAATTTGTGTATAAAAATTTATGACATAATTAATTATTTAAGTAAATCATATCGTATTAATTAATTTATTTATTTAATAAAATTAATTTATATTTTATAATTTAAAATTTTATAATTTTATTTATACAATTTTAAAAAATATTTAGAATAAAATTTATTAACATTTGAGAAAATGGTGTTACAAATATTATAAAAATATAGAATTTTATTGAATACTTTTTCTAAAATTTGTGATAATTTTATTTTGTGTCAAGTTTTGTTAAAAAGTACACTTAGTTTCTTTTTTATTATAAATTTACTAACAAAAAATAAATGCACTCTTTATTTATTTATCATTAAAAGTATAACCCTAATTCACTTTTTCTTATTGAATTTTTAGAGTTTGGTAAATATACTTTCTAACAAAAAATAAAATAATATTTTATTAAAAATTTTAATAATATATAAATATTAATTCTCCAACAAATTAATTTAAAATTACTTACAATTCTATATAAGATTCATAATCTATATTAAAAGAATTTAATTATATAAATATTCAACTGGTGTTAATTAATAATAAAAATAAAATATTTTAATCTTTATTATTTGAATATTTTTATAATACAATAATTATACTGTAAAATTTTAAGAATTTAATATAATTTTTTTTTTAAAATACAAACATGTTGATGTAGTAATGATATTTATTTTAAATTGGTTAAAATTTATATTCTTAAAAATATTAAATATAAATTAATACCTACTATAAATAAATTAAAAATAAAAATAATTAAATAAGAAAAATTAAACTAGAATTTTACTTGCGAAGAATAAACAAAATAAAAGTATAATTATCTTTGTGCTATAATTTATGGTAAGAGAAAAAGGGAGAAAGTAGATATAGCTAACAGCTCGTAGCCAGTGGGCTTACTTAATCTTTACCTATTTTATTTTTTAATTTTTATTTATTATTTTTAATTCATTTTTTTTTTTTGCTTTTCGTTCTTTATTATTACTATTGTTAATTTATTTCATTCATTTTAACATATATATATATATATATATCATATGTAATAAGTGTGTGTTTTGATATTTTGCATTTTTGTGAATATAAAAAAAATAAATAAAATATAATACTACTAATTTTAAATAATTATTATAAATTTTACCATTTAAATATTATAACATTAATTAAAAGAATACCATGAATATATTAAAAGATATACAAAAAAACCTCATTACCTAATTGACAAATAACAGACACATCGCTTAGAACAAAAAATAAAAATAAAAATAAATAAATAATATTTATATATCAAATAATTTTAGTCCAATTATTTTAAATTAGTTTAACATATAAATTACAACAGTAAATGAATTAATTTTAAATTAAATGGATGAACTTACATAATTATAATTATAGTATATCCCAACTAAGTTGGCATCTACTGAATCATCTACAAAAGTAGAAAAAGATTGCTATTATAAAAGCTTTTAGAGCTAAAAAATGAGACTAAAACAAAAAGTTGGCAAATACCAAAACCAAATAATAGTCACAAGCAACAACCTAGATACAAAAAGCTAGTAAATATCAAATAATAACCAATTTATTGCTAGAATTAATGCAAAATAGAATATGAAATATATTGCTATTACAAAAGTTTTTAGAACCAGAAAATGACGTTAAATCTAAAAATAGAAAGCCAAACACAACACAATGCAAGTAATAAGAAGAAATATTTATATGTATATTTATTTTTATATGTGTGTACACGAGTGCACATTGAGTTGTAATGATAAGATTATCATAAAAGATAAAATAAATAAAATATAGTAAAAACCTTGTTATCATCGAAGGCATAATAAACCCATACATGGCATAAGAGTAATTCAATTTGCAAAACAAAGACTGATACCAATATAATGTTCTTGTGATGTTAAAACTTCGATAAATACAAATAATAATAAGTTTAGAATAAACAATAAACAAAATAGAGTTGAACAAATAGTGCCAAAATATTTTATAGAGCATAAAGAAACGAAAAAAACACATGAAATCAAAACAATGGAATACCGATAATAATAATAATAATAATAATAATAATAATAATAATAATAATAATAATAATAATAATAATAATAATAATAATAATTGAAACCTCTTCTTAAGATCCACCAGTATCAAATTAATAATAGTTTTGATTGTTTTTGCTTCTAATTGTCATAGTTGAAAAAAGATGGCTTAATATAATAACTAATTTTTCAAACTTATTAAGAATAATTGAAAAATAAATGAGAATAAAATGACCATTAATAGTACTTATGAAGTAGAAAAAACTTAAAAAGTTTACTTTCCTTACTATACTAATTTATCACATCATATTTCTCAAATTCAGTAAAAAGTGTACAAAAGAAGATTTTCATTATTGCAAAATAGGTATTTTATTCATATTTTTTTTCAATTCACTTACACTTTGACCTTTTAAAATAACCCATTCACTTATGCTCCATTCTTACATTACAAGTACATCCCATCGTATTAATGGAGACAATCTTCATGTACTTAACTATTATATTTTATAATTTAAATCTAGGTATATCATTTTTAAAGATTATTTTTGTTAAAGTTTACATTATTGGTATTCTTTGAAAAATTGTGTTTAACTGTCATATTACAATATGATATGTTGGTTATTAGTTACTGTTAATTGATCATGTATTATTCATCTATATTTTTAATGATTTTTACAATAAATTTTTTTTTAGATTTTCTTGTTATATTGGGCAATGTTAATGTTTATACTAAACTAAAAAGCTTATTTTGACATATATTTTACAAATAAAAAGTAAAGAAGAAGAACTGAATAAACAGAGTTTTATTTAAGAATGAATTTTTCTTAATTAAGAAGTTCTATTTCTTATTGACTTAGGAAACAAAATCACACACAATTAAACTAGGTTTTTGCTATATATATTTATTTTTTTCTTTTTTACAATAACTAAGTGAAAGCTGCAGGGAACACATAGTAAGGAGAAGAGTGTTGCATCTTTTGTTTCTTTGTTCCCTTTGGTTTTTAAGTTGTTTTCATGCTACTCTTATAACCTAAAAACAAAAATAATTTAATGGATATTATGAGTCCGTAATATCTAATTTTATAAACTTAAAGAAAGTTCTCTTAAATATTGTCAAGACTCTTGGTGTTGTTCGAGAGAAGACTTATGCTTAGCAACTAACAATAGGATCTTATTTAAGTTAAGTTGAAAAAATTTTGACACATTAAGGTAAAGGGATCTCACTAAATAAGTCTATTTAAGAAAATACAATACTACAATAATAAATATAAGAGAGAGTCTTTATTTTATTTAAGCCTATAAGTACTTGTAATTACTATTTATCATAGTGAATTATTTTGTTTAAGCGTAGTCTTGTAAATGTAAGGTTGAAAAATCTAAAATATGTTAAAAATCGATGGTTGTTTTTATTTATTATATATTATTGCTTACTTAAATTAATTAATTGATTAATATAAATTAAAATTGATAAAATTTAATATAAATAAGCCTATCAATTAGTATAAGAATGGGTCACTAATTATATGGTGAGATTCTTAATTATTTTTTATTTATTTTGATACAGATATAGACACTCAAAGAGAATGAGGTTTTGTATTATGACCACCATTACTTGACAACAAAAACAAATTATATTAGAAGGCAAGGATGCAGGCATTCATTAAATCTCTAGATGAGAAGGTATGGATAGCAGTAATTCACATTTGGAACTATCTTATTATAACTGATACTAACAATAATATGGTTTCTAAGTTTAAGGATACTTGGACAAGGATGGAAGATACCTTGACAAATTTGAATTTAAATGTACTAAATGCAATCTTCAATATAGTAGATATGAATCAATTCAAGCTTATCTCAACCTATAAGTCCACCAAGAAAGTATGGGATATATTCAAGTTATTCATGATGAAACTTCAGTGGTGAAACATTCTAAACACTAAATGTTTGCTTCCAAATTTGAAAATCTGAAAATGAAAAATATTGAATTATTTATTGACTTTAATTCTAGATTGAATGATCTTACTAATGAATCTCATACTTTAAGTAAAGGATACTCGAAACCAAACTTATAAGAAAAATTTTGCACTCACTTCTTGACAAGCTCCAAGCAAAAGTAACGACAATTGAAGAAATTAAGTATACTGATTCCATGAAGGTTAAAGAATTAATAAAATCTTTTAAAATGTTTGAGATGAATTTGAAACAGCAAAAGAAATGAGAAAAATTTAGCTTTTAGGCTGAAACAAAGAACTTCAAAGATGAAGAAGAAGCAGTAATTGAAGATTAAGCTATTACACTTTTTACAAAAAAACTTCAATGAAATTTTAAGAAGAATAAGGTAGAAGAATAAACAAACTTCTGAATTCCCTCCTAACAGTAACATACAAGCTGAAGGTTTTATTCATATACAAGCTAAATGTGGCAAAATGCTTAAGAGAAAGTTTAAAACCATGAGCGTAACCCAGAGTAATGATGAATCAAAAAAGGAAAGCTTTGAAAATATGAGTATTTATATTGCATTTAATGTTTACTCACGTTCTAAAAGAGTTAAAAATGTGCAAGTATCTAGTGATGTTATAATTGAATTAGTTGTCTATTATTGCAATTAGTTGGCAAAAATGAATGACTTAGAAATTGGTCCCAATGAACTTGATTATGATAAGATTAGTGCGAAAAGTGAATTAGATATGGATACTACATAAGCCTATTACAAATTGATATACAACAAGTGGATAAAAGTATGCAACCGTAATAAATTTTTGAAAAAGCAAGTAGCCTTCTGAATGAACAATTCGAAACAAAAAGAATAATGAACTCAATGGAGATGATCATTGTTAAGAAAGATAAAAAGTCTATGTGAGATGAAATATGGATTTGACTACACTAAAAAATCCTTAAAATTATTGAATTCAGGTACGTTAACACTTGATATATGTTAACTTTGGGTAAACATGGTAAAGATGATCACTTGAAGAAAAGTCATCATCTTTTAAAATTGTATTTGTAAAAGCTCTACTTGCTGAATTTAAATCTTCTAGTATAATTAAAAGTAAGTTTTCAAATCATCATTATAAATTCAAAATTAAAATGAAAAAATTTATCCCTATTTGCCATTACCACAACTTGAGAGATCATATTCAACTATATTGCTTTGAGTGCAAAAAATTTCTGGAAAATAACTTAATATTTAAATCTAAGACTACTCCTAGGCTTAGAAAAATATGAATAAATAAATCAAAAATTAAATACTTGGTTGTTTATAACTCTCTAAAAGCATATACTATTAACGCCTAGTATTTCAATAGTGGATGTTTTAAATATATGATAGAAAATTGTGAAAGCTTGATGGATTATCAAACTTGTTCCAAAGAATATGTGACTTTTAGTGATGGTGAAAAAAGACCATAAACTTGTATTATCACTTATATTAAAATTGCACCTTTTGGGATATTGACTCTATTTTATCCAAAATGGTGAATTCTTAATTAATCTATCACACCTATTGTATTCTTTTCATATTGGCCATGCATAATCTCATTATGGAGGGTAGAGATGTAATGTTAAAATTTATATGATACATATAAAAGGTATCATGAAGACTTCAAATTTAAAAATCAGTCATACCATCATAACTTAGTGAAATCTCATAGATATATGGATAATACTCTATGTGGATTCTTAAGAGAGTCAATTTCATGTATTTTTTTTTCTTACAAACATATATACATTAGACTAAGTGAACACAGTCACTATTAAATTCTAAGATCAACTATCTTCTTTTTTTAAGAAAATAAATATAATATATATCATTCTAAACTCGATTTATCAATATTTTATTATTGATAATCCTAAAATCAAAATCATTTAAAAATGATGGATCTCTTAAATTAAACTTACATTAATTTATCTGATTATCATTATTAGAATTTTATATTACAAGTAGTTAATATTTATTTTTAAAAAACTCAAAAACAAACTGTTAATTTTATTAATTAATATAATAATATACACTTACATATTTATACCTATAAGATCAAGAGCACATAACCAACATCTAAACCATCAAAATCTAGTTTGATTAGATTAAGAAAAGTTGATAATTTACATATCTTACTTTTGATCTAAATAAAAATATTATGCATTAATTAATATTACAATTCATCAATTTGAACATTTCATTAAAAATCTTATCCTGCAAAAGTTTAAATAAAAAGTAATGTGTAAAATCCCAAATCACTAGGGTAGAATTTAGGATGTACTTTATTAGTACTCTGCCTTTCTTTAACCAGTATGAAATTATTTAGGCATAGGATTTAAAATTTTAGGTGTCAAGAACAAGACCAAAAGGAGTTAGGATGGAGATGGTTGTCTAAGCTGTGCAAAAAAAAAAAAAAAAAATTATGCTAGTTGAGTCAAGTCATTACAAATGATATTAAAATTACTTGCCTAATTGTAGATATGTTGACAAGAACATTAGGCCCCTTTAGGAGAAGTGAATTGTTGAATTCCACATCTCTTGGCTATAGCTTAAAAATGTGCCTTATAAGTGCTTTACTTTTCTTTAACTAGAATGATACCTTTTGAGCCGAAGATTTGAAATATTGAGTGTAAAGAATAAAATCATAAGGGTTAAAATCAAACCTGATATGCTATCTTGAGCTGCCATAACATACAATATTGTGCTAATTGAGTTGGATCATTCCATAATGATTTTATTATTATATTTTTTTACAAATTCTTATATTAGAACTAACCAAAATTTTTATTATATATATATATATTATGTATTGAACGATTTTATTTATTCGATTACCTTTCTATATACAATACTTACATGAACGAGTAAAATACATTATATCCATAAAATTTATTTTAAAAATTCTTAAGCCAATCTAACAAAATAAATAAATAAATTATAGTTTCGTCTTTGATCACATACCATCATTATCTACCATTGCCTATTAGAATAAAATATAATAACTTTACCTAGAAAAACTCAAGCTAAAAAGGATGAATCTTACCTCTCGTCATTGTATTTGCTTAGAACTTTGTTGAATAAAATCAACAAGTTTTTAGTCTCTCAAAAGTTCCAATGCAGTACCTGATGATAACATAAGCTTTTTATAGTTTTTGAAATCGGAGATCCTACTAAAGAACTAACGTTGTATTCTTCTTCTCCTATCAAGAAGAAATCTTCATATAAAGAACATAAAATTTTCACTCCATCAAAAAAATCATTTCATATGTTTTTCTCAAATGTTATTTTATAAAACATTTAAAATTTATATGCCCCAAATAAATCAGTTAAACGGTTAATATTCTGCAACGAAACAAGTAACATTGCCTTGCCTGCTTTCCCATCCTTCTAGTTGAAATTAGAATAAATTAATTATTAAGCAAATGGAAAAGTTGGGTGTATATATTCTTAGAAATGCAGACTTCTTTGGCATGCCTGAAATGGCAATGAATACATGCAAACAGAAAAGGATCCAATTAGCTCCATAACAATCTCTTCAATCAAATCTCTGCAAATAAAATCTTGTAAAGCCAAACCTAATCTTCCAATCTCCCTTCTTTCACCCCATGCCATATCTCTACACACTTGGTTCACACTATCTATCATGGCCTTGCTTCCCCAAGAAGGTGATATCATGGCATTCTCGCTCATCTTTGCAGCTTGAAGAATAATATCACTTGAATCATCACCATTTGTAGCAATTCTTTCAGCCAAATATATGTTTGTTCTATTGTCTTCTTCCTCTCCTGGTTTTTTCTTTTGTTTCTGCTTCTGCTGCTGTTGCATTATTGCTCGTCCTACAACAGTATTCATTATTACTACTCCATGAACCGTTCGTATATATATAAAAGATCGCAAACACTAATCATGACAATGAGATCATCATTGAAACTAATTACAAGTCAAAAATGAAAAGAAAAATAAAAAAGAAGCAGTAGCTTGAAAATCACTTTTTTGTAACATTCTGCTTAATCAAGTGCTTTCTAGTTGGACCCACTGCTCGAAAGCAACGGGGAGCGACAATCAATAAAGCCCTAAAGATGGTGCTTCTTTTCCTGCTGTTTGTCTCACCTTTTTTTTTTCTTTTTTTTTTTCTGAATCATCTTTGACTGCAAGCATGCAGCGTGCAGCAGCATCAAAGAGGTTTTTGGTTGGCACTTGGCAGAATAAAATATATACACACACATACACTTTTGATAATTGGTAATTGATGTTAAATACTAACTAAGAGTAAGAGGAGAGGGATTATTGAAAGTAATTAATTAGTTGTAACAGCTGTAAGTCATTTTGATGAGCAGATTTTTTTTTTTTTTCTTTGGGCAGGGGGGAGGTGGGGGTGGGGCTGCTATTATTGTTGTCTCCCACTAAAATTTGTGATAATGGTTTGGACACACCGCAAGATGAAATGATTGACAGCTTGGAATCCTAAACCTGGCATGTGTTGCTCCCACTTTACGTGGAAAAGCACTCATTCTCATCGTCTTAAAAGGCTTGGGTATGCAATCCCTAAATTCTACAATCTCTTTAATTAACCACTTACATTACAACTAGTTAAGCAAATGAATTCATTGAAACTTGAAAGTACTAAAATTCACATTATCAATAATTAACAGTAGTCAGTATATTTTATAATATATTATATGACAATAATATAATATTGATACACAAATTTTTGTCTAATATTTTTATATAACCTAAATTGTAGTAATCATGAAAAGTAAAAATAGGTGGAGTTCTAAGAGGGCATTTACCGTAGTCTTGACATTTTCCCGTGTTTCAAATACAATTCAACAATGCCTAAGTCCAAAGCAATTTATGATTTGAGAAATTGAACTTATTTTAACAGAAAAATTAGTTGTTTTCTGCAAATTAGTATCAAAATAAAAACTCACGAGCATATTTTGCACAAATTCAGCTATTCTATGTTGTGTTTGTGTCTTTATCTGTTCTTGTTGTTATTGCTATCATAATATTTAATTATGGTTGGCAAAACTGTGCTTTCGTGCATGAAATATAAACAAAAGAAAAGACAAAACAAATTGATATCTATAATAATAAAACAAAAGAAGTACCGAAAGTCACCATTTGTGTAACGTCTAGAGTAGCCGTTCAGAGCCGACGGCGGAGTGAAATCATCTAGCACAGACACCGGACTCGGTTGCAGTTGCAGATCGACGTTAAGCTGATCCAAATGCTCCTTACACGTTAAACCCTTGTGGTAATCTCCGCCGTTAACTTGATTATCTTCAACGCCAACGCTACTTTTCACAACGTCAATAATCTTCTTCAGCGCTTTCAAGTCCTTGTCGCATTTCTCCAATGCTTCAAGCAACTTTATTCTTTTCTCCGCAGTTGATTCCGCCGTCAAATCCGTTGCCCGATCAGCATCGTCCAAACCCACCTGGGGTGTAGTTTGCAAGTTCTCCGGCGACTTTCCTGTGTTCGACCGACGGATCTCGGCCGACAGCGTGGGACTCCTGGGGACATTGCAGGAGAATCTTGTGACTTTGCTACTGACAGAGGTGTTTTGATCTTGTTGTAACGAGGAAGAGACCGTGCTCTTTTGTTGCTTTTTCCCTGCAGCAACATTAACGAAGATCATGCAAAAAACTAGTAACCAAGAACGTAATTGAATTAAAGAAATTAACAAACCGAAAGTGAGGAATTTGCCCCGGCGAGTGTTGTAGTTGTAAACAACACGGAAAATGCCAGACATGCAGCCGATGCCCTTGGCATGGAGAGTAGTTTTGGGTGAATTTTCCCGACGAGAAGATGAAGATGGAAGTGAATTAGCATCTTGTTTCTTCATATTTAGTCTGTGAGAATATTTTGGGAACAGAAATGGGAAAGAGTGAGATAACGGCAATAAAATGGAAAGGGAAGGGAGAATTAATTAATGTGGAGTGTAGTAGTGTCACTTTGTCTTTAATTTTATCAAAATTGACTGAAGGAAGGAAAGGAAACAAAAGTTTATAAAGCAAAGCGTTGTGCACGTGAGTGTGTGAGTTTGTTTTTTAAAATAGATTTAGAATAGGGTTTCAAGGGGTTTATCAAAATTTGAAGCTTTTCAAGCATTTCTTGTTTTGGATCTTCATTTATTTTATAGACATGGAATCACACGAGATCTGAGTGATTGTTATTAAAACAGGTTCTGAAACTTACTATAATACTGTTCCTCTCCATCTAATCCGTTAAGGTGACCGTATTTGCGTTGTCCCAACAGCTTACTATGACATGTGGCATGATCCCATAAAAGCAATATTTATGTTGACTCTCTACGTAGGATGACTCAGCATACATGCCAAGAAAGTGTTGAGATGTAATTAGTTAGTGTTAGAGAAGGTTAGTTTGGCGAGAGCGAATATTCTCTAGCGGTTTTTCGTGAACTCGTAATTTTGCTAATTACGTATCATATTGAATTAGAAATACTGAATATTCTCTAGGGGTTTTTCATGAAAATAGCCTAATCTTTAGGCCTCTTAACAAATTTAGCTAGAATTATATATTTTTTTTTATATATTTGAACTAAAATTTTAATATCTAGATAAAATTACCCTTTATCTGGTGAGTTTATAATTAGTCTCGCTCGATAGATTTTATCGATAGATATTAATATATAAAAATAATCTCACTCAACAAATAATTCATCGACAAAGAGATAAATTTTATTGAGAAAAATCACTTTTATGCTAATCTCTTTTAGTAAAATTTATTGAGAGAAAGTATTCATTAATACACTAAGTAGGCCAAAAGTTAAGCTATTTTCTTAAAAATTCTATTTTCTCTGTTTTTTCAATATTCAGACATTCTTATTAAGACATTTTTATTATCTAGTAGGCATTAGGTCTGCCGTACATCTTTTAATGGTACGATACATTTTTAGTATTGAGAAGCTCTCAAAGGAATTGTTCTCAATCTAGTAGACACTAGGTGTTCTCCATTTGCCATAACCTCATGGCACCTTGGTATATCATTGTTCACGTATACTAAGCAATCTACATTATCAAAGTCTTTGCATCAACAAATTGTTATATGTATTACATATATGTGTGCGTGCACACACATGAATATGTATAATTATGAAAGATTTATATCAAAAAATATGTATAATTATATAATTATGAAAGAATTTATGTTGACTAATAAATATAAAATTATCTTTGAAAGAGAGAAGAGAGAATTTCTTCATTTCATATCGAAAAACTAGTACAATAATTATATAGGTTACGAATTAAGGGCACTAATGAAAAAATGAAGCACAAATCTTACCTAAATGAGAATTAGCCAATAAGATTATAAATTCTATTTAGATTTTAACACTCCTCAAGAAGTTGGCACATGGATATAAATAATACCCAACTTGAAATAAAGATACAAGAATATTCCTTTTCGTACATCTTTGGTAAAGATGTCCACAACTTGATCTTTTAATTTGGTATATATTGAGTGCCAACTTCTTTTGAAGAAACAACATTTCCAATAAAGTGGCAGTCCACCTTTATATGCTTAGTTCTCATGAAAAACTAGGTTATCACAATGTGATATATGACTTCTTGATTATCACAATGTGACCTTAGAGCCACACAAACTTATACTTTGATGATAAAATTATGCAAATGAAAAAAAGAATAATCAAAAGCTCAAATTAAAGAATTAAGTCTCACAAGATTAGGACAATAAAAATAAAATTTAATGTTATATATTTGTGTATGTACGTGTAAATATGGTAGTTATGTAAGTTCATATATTTTATACAAAACATTGTAAGATTTTGGGAACTTAAATGCAAGATTCTAAAAAAATTTGAAAATATAACATATTTAAAAATCGGCCCCCAATTCCTCCAATTGATTAGTCGGTTTGCAACAACCAACCCACTAATTTGTACAACTAACCCTTTAATTACCTAGTTTCATTTTGTGGCCTTTAATTTTAAAAAAATCGAGCGACCATTTAATTGAACCAATTGATTATTTGTTCATTTGTTTGTATGCATTCTCTTGTTAAAGAAATTCTTTGAGGTATAATTTATTAGGATATACCTTAAAAGTCATTTGTATTGTCAGTTTTAAGGATATTTTGTCTTGTACATGTACATGTACATTATTGATTAATGAAAGAAAGAGTTTTTTATTCACATATATAAACTGTTTTCTTTATTTAGCCATGCAAACAAATAAAATCTATTTATGAATTATCTAAATAATTTATTTAATTATTAAATTAAATTATTAAAATAGTTTCCTATATAAGTAATATTGAATGAGCAACGATATTACATAATAGATATATTGAATATTTCTGGTGAATATCATGATATGATATTAATTTAAATAACATAAAAGTCACGTTATTAGAACATTAGTATAGACTAGATAGTTAAAGAACTATTTATTATGAGATGATAAATCATATGATAATATATGTAATCAATGATTTAGTATGTAATTGAATTAGTGTGCGGTATTATCATTTAACCTAAGATATCATACACGAATATGATATAAATGCAGATAATATATATAGTATATAATTACAAGACTAATCATATTTTGTATGATAAAACTAATTTGGTTATGTGTTATTTATATTTGAAAATGAATAATAGTTAAGACAGAATTCATTGGCTCGATATATATAAGATCGAAATTTCTACTAACTTAATTCAGACTTGAGTTTCTGAATGAATATCGATAAATGACTAAAACATTAAATTTTTAATTAGAGTAATTAAATATCACACGAACGAGTTTGTGATAACAAGTTCAATGCGTAATGATTGATAGCTCGTACTTATATTAATATACAGTTTTGGCATACTATGAGCCTTAAATTGATTGGGATTAAAAAATAAAAAGATTTTACTTACATAATATGTACAATTGGAATAAGATTTAATGAAATACTATTTTATTGTAGTTTAGAAGTTATAGCACATTACTAAATATTAATCATAGTCATTGAATTTTTAAATAGTTTAAACGTCAAAAAGTTCAGTGTGAGTTCATGTCTATTTTATAATAAACCTATATAATCACATCAATAACCAAGGTAATGAAAAATATTCGAGAGAAAGAAAATATTATCGATAAGGAGATTAGTACCTCTGAGATAATATACTGATCTAAATAAATACATATAATGTAGTAGATTTTTGTAATTCTTTAAAGGTGTTTAAGAAATTTTTATAATTTTACATTGTCATGTAATTTAATATAAATTACATGTTATATTTCATAATATAGATTATCAATAAACTTAAATATAAATTTATAATGGTTATAAAAAATTATGCATAAACCCTTAAATATGTACTTAATTATTTACTTAATAATTAAGTAAATATAATTTTATTCAAGTGTGAGGATCTAAGTGCAATAATTGATAATTATTGAATTATTGCAACTTTATTTACTTAATTAAAGGTTAATATTGTAAATTTGTATAAAGAGCTTAGTATATAAAGGATTAATTTCACCAAATTCATAAGATAAATGTAAGAAACCATAAATTCCTTTTCTTTCTTATTGGGCCACATTGAATTTCTCCCTTTGGTAGTGTTAATTGTTTGATTTTCATATATTTAAAGCATTTCTTCATCACTCTACAACCTAAATAAGGTGAAAAATTCATTCTTTGATTGATTTTATATATATAAATATGATATAAGTAGCATTTGCACACTAAACGTTTGATAAAATGCATAAATGGTTCATGTTTTTTATTATTACATGTGTTTTTATAAATCATTCTTTTATAATTTTTGTTTGTAATGTTTTCTTTAAATAAAAATAAAATAAAATAAAGAGTTAAGGAGTTTAATAGTATTCTTGTAAAAGTGGGTTGACTGATTAAGTGAATCACTTGTAAAATTGTGAAGAAAACTAAATTATTCATTGATTATATTTGTAAGTTTGCAAGATTGGAAGACTTTTTTTTCTAATGGAAAAGCACTAAGTTTAGAGCTTGTAAAGTGGATGTAATTCATTGGATTTCAAAACTACTTTAAGCTTGAGTTTGCTTTCTCTTTTCCCTCACTCTTATTTTCATTATTTGATGTTAGATATAAATTGGTTATATTGTGCTGTGAAAATTTTTAAAAACTCAATTTACCAGGTTGCTTATATAGATTACAATACATTACTTAATGACCTAGCCACATGAGCATGTGAGTCCTAACTCGATATTCTATTTCAACACTAAACTTAGCCACAACAGTTTGCTTTTTATTCTTTTAAGTGACTAGATTCTCACCATGAAAGGTACAATAGCCACTAATAGATTCTCGTCAATTCTAAAACTTACATAACCCAATATGTCTTATAAAAGCTTACAATATTTAACTTGTTATAAAGAATTCTCATTCCAATTGTTTGCTTAAGGTGCTTAAGAATCTTACACACAGCTTCTTAATGAATCTTTTTAAGGATTTTCATGTATTGATTTACTACATCTTTTGAAATGTGATATGAGGTCTACTTATTGTCAAATAAATTAGTTTTCCACTAAACTTTTGTGCTTTTTTCCATCTTTAAACTCAAAACTATCCTTACAATTTTACTTCAAAATTTGGATTTATGGGAGCTTTACTATGGTTTGACTTTAACATCCATGTATCTTATAGCACGGCTTGAAATTTTTGTTTTTGAGATAACACAAATCTTTATTTTATTTAGTTACTTCATTATCCAAAAGGTACCCAAGTTGACCTAAGACTTTAGTCTAGAAATGCACCTTTAGTTAATTATTTACTTCCTCAATATTATTTGTATCACTTTTAAAAGTAGTGATTTTATCAAAATACACTACAAGAATAATTGATACAGAAAAAATATTTATCATAAAAACTTAATGATCTAACTAATATCTTTGGAAATCAAGGGATAATAATATGTTGTTTACTTTCTCAAACCATGCCTTTGAAGATTGCTTAAAGCCATAAATAGCTTTTTTGAATCGACATACTAAGCAAGACTTCACCCCTTAGCAATAAACCAAGGATGGTTGCTCCATATAAATATCTTCCTACAAATCTTAATATAAGAAAATACTTTTATCATCAACTTGAAATAAAGGCTATCATGAAACACAACTAAAGATATAAAAATACTAATATAATTAAGTCAATCATTTGGACAAAATGTCTCAAGGTAATCTATACCATAAGTTTGAGTAAACTTTTTAACTACTAAACAACTTTTTAATCTCTCTTTTGTGTCATTTAGGTGCTACTTAATCGCAAACACCTATAAGCACCCAACAATCTCCTTGTTATTTATATGTGTTTATATCTCCTAGTGCCACGATTACAAAAACATTTTCATCTCTTCTCCCCTAGCTTCTTGATAATCTGTAGGTAAAATGAAAGATCAAAAAAAGGATGAAAAGAGAATCAATAGAAACATATTAAACAAGGAATACTTTCTAGTATTCCTTGTATCTTTTCTAAGTATAATGAGAAAATCACGATCTAAATTCTAATTTGTTGTAGATGGATCTTAATTTGAAGTCGTTATTTGGATATATCACTTTACTAATAAAATTACTGATGGATTTTTCTATGAATGTCTACTTGTTTAAGCTTTTCTAAAGGAATCATAAGAGTAAAGATAGTTATGGTGGGTAAAAGAATATTAGATTCTAAAATTGGTCATTTTTCTAAAAAGTAAAGAATAAACTCAAACAAAATGACATCAACACTAATGTAAGTTTTTTTAAAATTAGGATTAAGATATTTATAACCCTTTCAAATTCTAGAATACCTAAGAAAAACATATTTAACTAATAGTGGAGAAAATTTATTATAAAAATTGAATGTACTGACAAAATAGACAAAACCAAAAATGCGAGGTAAGGTGAAAAAAGTTATGTTCAAAATCAAAGTAGAGTACGATGTTTTAACTTTAAGAAGAGAAGATGAAAGTCTATTTATAATGTAACATACTGTAATAATAACTTTCTTTAAAATTTAGACGAAACTTTAGTATAGAATAGAATTGTTCTATAGAAGCCTTTTTTTTTATTTCAACAACATCATTTTGTTGAAGAATATAAAGACATCACTCTTATGAACAACTTTTTTTTTCTCTACAAAATTCATAAAATGTAAAGTGATAATATTGTAAGGCATTGTTAGAATGAAACATTTGAATAGAAACACCAAGCTAAGTTTTTGTTTCATTAAAAAAAGATCCAAATATGAAAGGAACTTTTGATCGTTTATTAATCATTCAAGAAAAATAAGAGAAAGAGAGAGAGAACAATGTTTACCAAATTGACATGACTTACACTCAAACTAGAGTTAATATTAAAAGTTAGTCTCATCTAGTAGAGAAGTCTAAAAGGAGGATGCATAATCCATAGTAGACAAACTAATGAAAATAGTGCACAACTAGACAATAGGCCAAAAAGGTGATATATTCAATTGTCTTATGTCATCCATCGATCGTCTTTCTCATATCAAGATGTAGTAATAGGTACAGATATACTATTGAAATGTTCTCTTAATCAAAACTAAATAAATCTGTATTTGATCAACCAATTGATGATACCAGAAAATATTCAAAAAGAGAAAAAAAAATACTCAGATTACGTGGTTCGACAATTAATGCCCACATCCACTAATGAACATATCTCAACTCTCTTTTTATTAATCAAGAATAAAAGAATATCCATATTACAATCACAAAATACATAGCAGTGAAGAAAAAGATTACAGCCAAGAACCTTACACTCACTTTCTGTAGAAAATTCTTAATATTCTATTTTCTATTTCACACTACTATTCATCATGTTCCAATCGTGAATGAATATTATTGCCCCCTTTAATCTCTGAATTTTCTTTCCTTTTTTAAAGAAGAATTAGTTGACATTTTTCTAGAAGTTTTGTTGACAACTGTAATACCAATATTAACTATCTAACTGTCTTCTCCAACTAACACTCAATTAACTTCCCTATTGACAACTCATTCAATCACTCATTCTCATACTTTTGAATCACTCATGGACTCACAAATCTTCACCTTGATTCAAAATGTATTGATAACAACTAGAGAACTAAAATCAATCATCATTAACTCCTTAAACATATTCAAAATTCATCAAGCTCAAACAAAATTTAAACTTGACACTGGGAATAGGTTAAGTCAAGATAACAACTATATTATGTTCTAATTTAATCTTTACCAATCTCACATCCCCATCATTTATCACATCCCTAATAAAATGTAACTTGACATCTATATGTTTAATCCTCTCGCGATACATCTGATTCTTCACTAGATGCAAAGCACTTTGGTTATTACAGTGAACATTAACACTATCTTGATTAATCCCTAATTCGTTTATCAAGCCTCTTATCCACAAGACTTCTCTAATAATTTTAGTTGCAACAATATATTCTACTTTAGTAGTAAAAAGTGAAACCACATGCTATAATGTAACTTTCTAACTTATAATACAATTATACAGGATAAAATAATAACTTGTAAGTGATCTTCTTCTATCCAGATCTATTACATAGTCAGCATTTACATACCCCATAAGGTTTTCATGTTTTGATATCCTTTTTTCATACATCAATCCATGATTTTTTTATACCATTCAGATGCTTTAAAATTCACTTGATAGCATTTCAATGCTCTTTTACTCGATTTTCCATATATCTACTTACCAAACTCATTGCTTGTGATATATTAGGTCAGGTACACACCATGGCATACATCAAACATCTTACAACACTTGCATAGAATACATTGATCATAGCATGCTTTTCTTCCTCGGTAATTAGTGCTTAATCCTTTAATAACTTGAAATAATAAGCCAATAGAGCTAGAACAATTTTTGATCATCCCAAACTTGTCAATTACCTTATTGATATAATCAGTTTGAATAAGAATAGAGTCCCTTCTTTTCTATTTTTAAAAATTTGCATCCCAAGTATTTCTTAACCTCTCCTAAATTTTTTATTTCAAACTTATAACTCAATAAATCCTTAAGTTCTCTTATTTGTTCCTTATCTTTACAAGTAATTAATATATCATCAACATAGAGTAATAGATAAATCATATAAGATTCTAAAATCTTCTTAAAATAAACGCAGTTGCCATAAAGACTTCTATTGTATCTTATGTTGATCATAAACATAACAAATTTTTTATACTATTATCGAGATGATTGCTTAAAGTCATAAAGAGATTTTTTTAAGAGACACATTTGTCTTTCTTTGCTTTTCATTTCAAAACCCTCAGGTTACGTCATTAAAATCTCTTCTTCTAACTCTCCATATAGGAAGGCTATTTTAACATCTAATTAATCTAACTCTAGGTTATGATTTACTATAATTGCCAAAATAATCCTTATAAAATTATGTTTCACTATTGGAGAAAAAACCTCATTATAATCAAGACATTCTCTTTGTGTGAAGCTCTTTACAACAAGTCTTACCTTGAATCTAGTCTATTCCACACATAATACCCCTTTTTAAATTCTAAAAATCCATTTACAACTGACAAGCTTCCTATTTGATGGTCTATCAATTAACTTCCAAGTCTGATTTTTATCTAATGATCTTATTTCCTTATTTCTAACATCCAACCATTCATTCTTATATTTACTTATCATGGATTGCTTATAAAATTACGGTTCATTATCACTTGACTAATTAAAAGTCATCCAATGTTACTGTTTATTGATCATCATTATCACTCTCTTTATGAAGTTCAACTGTCGAGGATCTCATATCTCTTTTGTCAACTGTCTCTACTTTAAGCTGAATTCTATCTATATGGTCATCAACATGTTAATTATTTAATTCTTTTTTAATTTGATTTGTCAGTATAATTTTCTCATTAAAGGTAATATCTCGACTGATTATACATGTTGGAGGAACTGTTGATGAATACCAAATCTTGTAACCTTTCAGTACCTTCAAGTAACTTATGAAAGCTCTTTTAATGGCTCTAGGTTTAAGTTTTCCTTACTTTATATATGCATATATAGGGCAGCTAAAAATCCTTAATTTCTTGAAATCAAGAGATTTTCCAAACCACACCTCTTCAGGTGTTTTAAGTCTAATAACCATTAAAAGACTTTTGTTAATTAAATAAGTTGCAGTAACAACAACTTTAGCCTATGATAACTTTGGAAGCTTCACAAAAGATATCATACATCTCATCTTTTCTAAAATGGTTTTATTTATTCTTTTGACTAACCCATTCTGTTGTGGAGTGTGCCTTACAGTTTTGTACCTTACAGAATTCAAGTCCATTATCTGTCCTAATCTTCTTGATCTTCTTGCTTGTTTGATTCTATATAAGGGTCATCCAAGCTTTAAATTCATTAAACACTTGATCTTTTTTCTTTAACACATAAACCCAAACTTTTCTTAAATGATCATTTATAATGGAAAGAAAATATCTAGCACCTTTAGAAATTAGAATTTGAGCTAATCCTTATAAGTTTGCATGGATATAATCTAAATTTTCTTTTATCTTATGAACTGTAGTATTAAACTTAATTCTGTATAATTTACTAAGTACACATTCTTCATAAAATTCAAGTGAGTCAATTTTATCCTTATTAAGCAAACCTTATTTGTTTAATTCTCTTAGTCTTATTTTACTCATATATCCCAACTTAGAATGCCACAACTTTGTCTTCTCTTCATTTTTAGCAATTGCATTTGCAAAAACTACCGCTTTTTTTAGAATATACAGGCTATGAACCATTCTCATTTTCATGATGATTATAGAACCTTTGAACACCTTTAAATTCTTTTTTCCAGCGTTAAATGAATAGCCTAATTTATCTAGCATCCCAAGTGAAATCAAATTTCTTTTGAAATCAGAAACAAGTCTTACTTCTTAAAGTTCTCTTTCAACACCATCAAACATTCTTATCTTGATATTCCTAATGCCAATTACTTTGTAAATCATATTATTTTCTGTTATGATTCTACCACCATCAAAATAACTCAAAAAAATAAAGAGATTTTTGTTTAAAGTCATATGAAATGAACATTCAGAATCCAGAACCCACTCACCTTCAATTTTGACACTCGAGGTAATAAAAAGATCAGCACTAAGATATTCATCTTCAAAATAATTACTAGCAGCCTTTGAAGTTTCTTAAACATCTAGAATTGATAAAATGCTTTTGAACTAATATTCTTTTTTAGCAACTGTTGCGCCTCCATTTTGATTCTCCTTCACTTTCTTTTTGTTCTTTTTTTTTTGGACAATTTTTAATTAAATGCCCCTTTTTGTGACAGAAGAAACGTTTTCTCTTTATATTCTTTAATTTTGACCTATTTTAATTTCTTAGCTTTAATTTTTTTTTCTCAAATCTTCCTTTTACTTTCAAGCCTTCTCCTTCACTTGTCTCCTTTTCTGATTTGTTATTGAGTTTCTTAGATTTCAATACAATTTTTACTTCTTTCATTGATAAGCTTGTTCTTCCATATAGTAAAGTTTTGATAATATGTTCATAAGATTTTAGTAAAGAACATTCCAACATCAGGGCCTGATCTTCATCTTCCAACTTTATATCCAAATTCTGAATATCAATTATAATGCTGTTAAGAGATCAAGATGGTCTTCAATTTTCATTTCTTCTTCCATCTTGAGTGTATAGAATCTTCTCTTTATATACAGCTTATTTGCTAGTGACTTTTACGTATATAATCCTTCAAGTTTTTGCCACAAACCAGCTATTGTCTTTTTTTTTAATACCTTCCAAAGTACCTTGTTTCCAAGACTTAGAACAATGGCACTGTAAAAACTTAGCAAATATATCTTTCTTCTCCTTTTATGTAAAAGTATCTTGCATGTTTTCTTCACCTTCAAGAGTATCTTCAAGACCCTGATGGACCAACAAAGCCCTCATCTTGATTCTTTATAGGTTAAAGTCATTCTCCCCTGTGAATTTTTCTATATGTACTTTGCAATTAACATTGTAATTAACTTGACTCTAATACCAATTTGTAGTAATGTGTACAAATATATTGCTAAAATGTTCTCCTAATCAAAGCTAAATAAATATAGATTTGATCAACTAGTTGATGATACCAAAAAACATTCAAGAAGAGAAAGAAAAAACATTCGAATTATGTGGTTCGGCAATTGATGCCTACATCCATGAATGAACAAATCTCAGCTCTCTTTTATTAATCAAGAATGAAAGAATATCTAAATTACAATCACAAAATATGCAGCAGTGAAGAAAAAGATTACAACCAAGAAACTTGTACTCACTTTTTATAGAAAATTCTTGGTACTCTATTTTTTACTTCACACCACCATTCACCAAGTTCCAATCGTGAATGAATATTATTGCCCTCTTTTAATCTCTAAATTTTCTTACCTTTTTTAAAGGAGAATTAATTAACCTTTCTTCAGAAGTTTTATTGACAATTGTATATCAATGTTAACTGTCCAACTGCCTTTTCCAACTAACACTCAACTAACTTCCCTCTTGATAACTTATTCGATCACTCCTTCTTAGATTTTTGAATCACTCATGGACTCACAAAAGATCTTAAAATACATAATAAGATAGAAAAAAAAATGTAACTGAATGTTTAAGATCTTTTGGTAACTGACTAACCAATAAAAGATTAACCAATAATATAGGATGATTCTCCCCAATCAATAATCCACATAGTAGAATTAAAAATAGATAAACATGCATTTGAGATACTTGATTAGGCTAAGGTTATAATAAGGTTGAGGACTCTCTGGTTAACTAGTTACCTAGAGTATATTGATGACTATCATATTTAGATAATGACCTAAAGGATTTTTGAGAAGTGCTAGAATAAGGAGCTATCGATGCAAAAAAGTTTTTACATTAATCATAAAAACTTTGATTACCCATTCCGGTTTTCTAATCTTCTCTTAGAATTTCTCTGAATGATTAATACAACCACAATTACAAAAGCTACCCTCTGATCTAAACCACGACTTTAATCGCATCTAAAGAATTATCCTCACCCACTACCACCAGTGAAAGAAAGTACATATGCTTCTTGGTGGATTAATCTGTGCAAGTCATCCATCTAAGATGAGTAACACTTGTTTTATTGGGAGCAATTGCTTTTTGGTCAAAATACTATTCCTAGCACTTTCATAAATTGATACAAACTAGAAAGAAACCTCGCTAATAAAATTATTCTCGTCGTCTTTGAAGTGTCACTGCATTAGTACTAAAAAGGTGATAAGAATTTAGTTTCCCTACATTCCTTTAAGAATTCCATAGTGTTCACCAAATATCTTATCTGCTTACTAGTAAGAAAAGAAGTCAGCATAAGTATCACATATATTACATATGTTTTTGACTTGCTCAAACCTATCTTGGAGGGACTGTTAAAGCTCATTAGTTGTATTAATGCACATCATAATACAAACAATTGATTTTTTCATACTATTCCACGGCCAAGTAGTAACCACAGTATTTTCATGGCACTAATTATAATACTTCATTAATTTGTCATCTGAAGGATCATTGATCACATAATTTTCTTTCCCATTAGCAGTCATGTATTACTTAAATTTATTTTGAAAGAGAAAAAAATGTTGTTAATGATTCAAGCTTAATAATAAAGTAAATATTATTCATTTTAGATACGTATGCAACTTATTATGATTTTATTTTTGTACTTTGCAGTTTAAAATGCATCTACTAATTAAGAGAATCTAAAGTTTATAACTTAGTTCAAACTTGTGTAGTTAGAGATATAGTACATGACCAAGTTAACTAGGAAAATTTCAGTATTATACGATAAAAACTGGGTCATAAATGATTTTGACTAGAAAATATATGATAACTGAAAAGTATTTCAAAATAATGTTCAAAGTTTTCACTCTTGACTTCATTAAATTTTGATAGAATTTAGCTAAATTATTTTTATGCCTTCAACTTTTATCTCAAAATCTTCCCCTGTACACTATGCTCGACAAGTACTCAACAAATAGAATTGAAAGGAATTGCACTAATAAATTATCCTTATCTTCACCCTCTTGATGGGCTGGAACTTGCTGCTTCTACAATTTTTCTATTTGTGGTTGGACATTATCAGTGAACCACTATTTTCTTGTTTGAGCACTATTCATTCACCAAGGAGACTTTCTCCTTTTATTACCCATCATTATTTTGTGGGCAACTTATTTTCCAAGCAACACTTTTCATAACTGCGTTTAGTAAAAAAGAGCTGGCATTAAAGGCCTGTAGTTTAATTCAGTGTAATGTGTTCTAATTGCTTTTATAAGCTTAATTTGGCCGCATGCGCATGCATTGCTTCCACAATAATTAAGTAGTTGATGGGCAGTGCCGGTGGCTACCTTTAAATTTCGAGGAAGCAACTGTAGCCTTAAACGATACATGTGCTTCTTATATATATATTCGTGATGCTGAGGTGATGGCCAATATACTTGCAAAGCATGGGACCAAAATTCCTGAAAGTGACATGCCAGCTGATATTGGTAAACCCCTTTTACTTTTTGCTGTAAGAGTGCGAGATTTATCTTCAAAATAGATTAAAAAGAAAATTTGTTTTTTATTTTTTAATTTTGACGTTGGAGATGAATATCAGGGCCTAATGTGTGCCAACTCAAGCATGAGGCAGTATAAATAACTCAGCTTTAAAGGGAACTTGCCTTCAGTTTATGGAGATCATGTGTGTGTGTGTGTGTGTGTGTGTGTGTGTGTATTGAAATCCACTAAATACATTGTATTAGATTATATTATATTATGCTGCACAAGTCTGACCCTTGACCCCATTATTATTGAGAAAGATTATGGAGCTGCTTTTTTTTTAAAAAAAATTTAATACTTAATTTGTTAAATTTGATTATTTTAAATAATTATTTGTCCTTTTTTTAATATAATAAAAATTTTCTGACACTTACTTTAAAGGAAAAATTATTTTGTTGACGGAAACTAATTAAATTGAAAAAATTCTTGTTAAATCTCTTCCAAAATATTATTACCTAATTAATTTATTTATTCCATTATTTATGTAAAACACGTCTTTTTTTTTTTAAAAAAAAAGGCAAACATATTTTTTAATCTCCCCCTCCAAATTCATTCATCAAAATTTTTAATTAAAATATTAAATTTTTTGTATTTTATATAATTTTATTTTAACTTGAATATTTTAATTTTTTTATTTATTTGTATATTTATTGTGAACTATTAATTTTATGATGATAAATTATATAAGTTAAGGTATTTGATATTCTAAATTAATATATAACAAAGATTATTTTTTAATCTTTTGATTTATTTTAATTTAAATTTATTAATATTTTCTTATGAACTAAAAAAATTATAACTCTTTTTGTTTTACTTTAATTTAGAATTTAAAAATTATACTTCTTGATTTTGTTGTTTGTTGTATTGTGATCTTTATGAAGGTAATCTATTACTACCATGTCATTGTCTATTAAAACAATTACGTCAATTAATCACCATTTCAAAGGTGGTGGAGCATCTTAAAGTCCAATCTGATACTGCTGCTTTATTTGATCCTCGAAAAGGCTACCGATTCTAAGTGAAACTAACAACACTCTTAACTTTTTGGACATTTGTGAAACATAGTTTTTGTTGTAATATTTTTTAGTCATTATGAATCATAATTCTTGTACCGCGTAAAGCAAAATGAAAATGTATATAATATGACTCTGCATTTTCTGCCCGCCCTTAAACCCAAATTCATAAATCATTAACTGACTATTTTTTGTTGTCACTACAAACATTTCTGTGAAGAATTCATAATATATATATATATATATATATTTGAATTTTTTTATTTGAGATTTAAATAACTAATACAACGAATTTATAGTTTCAATCTGAATTTTCAAATTCTTTTGCAGTAAAGTGTCTATACCTAACACAGTGTAGCCATGATCACTAACTAAACTTAGCTCCAGGACCCCGTTGTAAAGACAACACAATTAATTGCCTATACCTAAATCATATTGTAACTTCGATCAAAACCTAAACTTAGTTCAACAACCCCATTACAAACACAACACATTCAATAGGCCTTGATAAAATTATCAGTTGCCTCACTTTTTTTTTTTTTCAATTACAAGAAAATAAATAATCAAAGCCCTTCCCACCAGGTGTTATCAGGGATTGAACTCCATACTTCTTGTATCATTCTACAAACTTTTATCAGTTAAACCTGCTAGCACTCACCACCATTTACCTTCCATCTTTTGCCTTGTCCCTTAATGATTCAACACAACTCAAATGTTGCTTAATTGTTGGTTATAATGCTAATGTACAATCTCAAATCATGCATTTTACTACATAAACCTAACCAAAAGAAGGTTTTTAGTCAAACCTTATATACTCTTTGAAATTATTTATGAATTGAAGGTTCTCCTTCCAAATTTAGGATAATAACATAATTTTAACAATTTTAATTAATGTTGAAAATGAGATTAATTTTGAATTTGAATCATAAAATTTTGGAGATATAAGAAGAGATTTAGTTAGGGTTTGAAAGTGTAAAGAGATTTTTGTAAAGAGTGTCGGTTTGCCCAATACTTAAAATCAATTTTGCTAAGTTTCTTCAACAAAAACGACATTGTTTAAATACAAAAATACAAAATTTAAATACAACGTTCTATATTTTCTATCAAGAATTATTATAGAAAAAAATATTGTGCTCTTTTGATGAACACCGAAATTCTATCAAGCTATCTTCACATATAGATTCTTGACATTGGTATATCATTATTCAATGATTATTGTACAATTTTGCGGATACTCTTGACATGGGAAAGTTATATTTTTATGTTTAATTAAAATACAGTCAAGAGGTCTCTATCAAAAAAACTCACTTTTTTAATATTAATGATCCGTTGATAATTAATTTTATTGATTGATATTTTATTATTAACATTAATTTTTGAGACGTAAATATATGATATTGGTTATCATATGATTTAACATATTATTGAATTGTTATATAAAAGTGAACCACTCATCACCTGTATCACATTTAAATAGAAGAACTTATATGTAATTATATAAAATATGTGTGCATTGTACTCTTTTTTTTCGCTTTGATCAAATTTTATCCTACTAAATTTGATTGTCAAAGGTTTTTAACGCTTTTGTTTGTGAAACAATTTTTATTTATTTATTTATTTATTTATTTTGCTTGGATTTTTTTTGAAAGCCGTGGATATACAAAGAGTGTGTAGTGGTGAACACACAAGGGTGTGTTATGAAAGAAATAACTGGTTCTGGGCCATTACTCACAGAAGGAAGAATTAAATTTTATATGCATGGAAGAAAGACCTGCCAAATTCAGAAGCCACGAAGGCAAAATGAAAATAAGTCTGAGAGAATTCAAATTCGCATCACGAATTGTGATTATCATTCCTTCACAATTTTTTATTCGTAATCTTACCTTGGCGTTATAAATAAAAGCTCATATAAACAGACAGTTGAGAGAGTAGATAATAAAAAGACGAAAATTCGAACGAAAAATAAAAATTATGATTTCAATTTGTGATGTGAATTTGAATTCTCTAATGTTAAAAATGTCAAATTTATCAACTAAACATAATAAAATTATAACTTCTTTTTCTTTTTTTTTTACAGAACTATTTTTAAAAAATAAGATAATAATATTATTATTTTTCTCCTAATTTTTACTCCAATATTCTATCGCCCTTTATTTTTTTCAGAAATAACTCAAAATTCCTACAATGTTAGTTACATTAGCTTTCAAATTTACTTTTTGAGAATTTTATAAAAATATTTTTAGGAGTTTAAAGATGTAAAAGTAAAACAAGTATGTAATACTTTCTTTGTATAGTAATATTTGCATTTTTTTGACACTATTTTACCTGCAACAATTTATTTTCATTCTTTTTTACCCTTTTTTTTTTCAAAATAACTTATTCTAAATTTATAAACGGACCTATTATTTATGATAATTTTTTTGTTATAAATAATAAGATAAACGCTTTCCAAGAATTTAAAAGTGATGCATCTTACAATTACTTCCATTTAATTCATTCTTTCAACAGTAACCGAAAACTTGAATTCCTGGCTATAAAACAAAAATAATTGCATCAATAAACTTCTCAACCCTTGATAATTTTGTTCACTAAATCCAGCTTCCAATGGATTCCAAAGCCAGTGACAGGCTTGTTCATTTCGTCATGTTTCCTTTCATGGCTCAAGGCCACATGATCCCTATAATAGACTGTGCCAGAATGTTGGCACAGCGCGGCATCATTATCACCATTGTCACCACGCCGCTGAATGCAGCTCGATGCAAAACTATCACCGACCATGCCGTCGAATCTGGCCTCCATATTCGATTAATCCAACTTCCATTTCCATGTGAAGAAGCTGGATTACCCAAAGGCTGCGAAAGTTTGGACACGCTGCCTTCAATGGACTTAGCTGCCGACTTCTTTGCCGCGGCAGCCCAGCTACAGTTACCGGTAGAAAATTTGTTCAAAGACCTTACTCCTCCTCCATGTTGCATCATTTCTGACACGCTTTTGCCATGGACAGTTCAAATTGCCAGCAAGTTTGATGTTCCAAGAATATCTTTCCATGGAATTCCTTGCTTTTCTCTCATGTGTGCTCGCAACTATTACGTTTATAAGGTTTTCGAGAACATAAATTATGAATCTGAATACTTTGTTATGCCTGGAATACCTGATCGTATTGAATTTACTAAAGTTCAGCTTCCAGGATACATGCATAAGAACTTGGATGAATTTGGCAAACAGATGTTAACAGCTGAAACAAACAACTACGGACTGATTGTTAACACTTTTGAAGAGTTGGAGACAGCATATGTCAAAGAATACAAGAAGACAACAAAAGGAAAAGTCTGGTGTATTGGTCCAGTCTCACTATGTAACAAAGAAAACACGGATATGACTCAGAGAGGTAACAAATCAACCATAGATGGTTACGAATGCTTAAAGTGGCTTGATTCACAGGACATAAACTCTGTAGTCTATGCATGTCTCGGAAGCCTATGCAATCTAATTCCTTCGCAGTTAATCGAGCTTGGATTAGGCTTGGAATTGTCGAATAGACCCTTTATTTGGGTTATAAGAGGAGGAGATTACAGATCAGAAGAACTAGAGAAATGGATATTGGAATACAAATTCGAGCAAAGGACGAAAGAAAGGGGTAAGATCATTCGAGGTTGGGCTCCACAAGTACTAATATTATCGCACCCTGCAATAGGAGGATTCTTAACACATTGCGGATGGAATTCAATACTAGAAGGAATATGTGGTGGAGTGCCGATGGTAACATGGCCACTCTTTGCAGATCAGTTTTGCAATGAGAAGTTGGTAGTACAAACTCTGAAGATTGGCGTGAGAATTGGAGTGGAAGTTCCGGCGAGATGGGGAGAGGAAGAGAATATCGGAGTTCTGGTGAATAAAGAAGATATTAAGATGGCAGTAGAGAAGCTGATGAATGAAGGAGAGGAAAGAGAAGAGAGAAGAAGAAGAGCTAAAGAGCTCGGAGAGATGGCAAAGAGAGCAGTAGAAGAAGGGGGATCTTCACAGCTTAGTATGACAATTCTAATTCAAGATGTTGTGCAGCAAGCCAATTATAGAAAAATCACTACTTAGGCTCTGTTAGGTATTGAAGTGTTACTTTAAAATTACTTAAAAATTAGAAATAAACAAATAAAGGAATGAAATTTGCTAACACCAAGAGCACATGTATTATTCCAGGACATAGAATCCTCTTGTATATTATCATATTACATTATCTTTAATTTGCGACATTAAACAAACAACAAATTTCAATTATTTCATAGGTTCTGGAATAAAAACAATAACCACAACACTCAATAACATCCCATAAACAAGAGCTAACAGCTTTCAGCAGGCTGTAACAAGAAAATAGCACCAGCATTTTCATCACTGCAATATAAACAAGGATGCTGCTCAATTCCCTGTTCTTGTAGAACTTTTCTAGCCATTGTCACAATTTCTTTATTGCTTAATGGACCAGAATGCCACTCCAACACTCTTTCTAATGCATTGCTGAATGCTCCATACGCCTTTCCTGCACTGTTATTGGGGTTCATGTCAGCAGAAGTTTCATTAGCTTGGCAACCACTCAGTAGAATTCCCTCATCGGGCTTCAACGACGACGATTCGAATAAGTCCATCAATTCATGTTGAGCTAACTGAAATGGGATGCTGGCATCGGCTCCAAACAATTCTAACAGGCGGGTGCCAATATCAGATGTGTTTATACTTGTTAGAGATGAGAGATGTTCAAGTATTGAGTTTAAAGGAATGGATTTGGGACTAAAGGAACCCTGTTTGATGCTCGTTTGAATAATAGAAGAAGGTCCAATTTGCTCTTTTTCCTTGTCTATAAGACCGCCGCTGTGGCATGAATCCGAAAGGATCGTGAAGCTTGCGCCCTTTGGCAGGCGATTCACTATTTGACGGAAATCCAAATCTGCATGTTTGTGCCAACAAGAAAACATTTTGAATGTACCAAGTATTAAAAATAAATAAATATTTATTTATGTGCTAATTTTTGTCCGAATTCTTTCACTTCAAAGTTAGCTCGCTGGAATTAGAAGGCTATAAGATGAAGGTCGGGCATTACCATTTAAGATCATTTAAATTCGAGAGATTTAAGATAGCAGTTTGAATGGACAAAGAGACGCCAAGACAAAATCCCCAAGAGTAAAGAGTATGCAAGGGTTTGTACACGAGATGTTGGCTATGATACTCTGTTACGTTTCTGTTTGATCCGAAAGTTTAAACTATTAGTTAATGCTCTGCATTAACATGTACAATTAAGTCTTAACAACAAGTACAAAAGTAAATTAACTATCATGTAATCTACCATGTTACAAAATTATATTTTTCTTCTCCTTTGTTATGAAGTGTGGAGTTTCTTTAACTAAAAGATTTTGATTTGAAGTAGTGACATTAATTTTGGAACAATAATTCATGTAAATCTAGTGGTTGAAATCAAAAGTCAACAAATAATATTTGATGTTGTCAACTAATCAATTTTATTTATAGTTAAATTATATAGATTAATAATCTGAAATTAATGTAATAAATTAAGTAAAAAAAATTAATGTCAAGGGAATCCATAACATTTTTTTTAACATCAATTTTCATTCTTAAGATTTAAAACATACCAAGGATGAGGATTAAGTAAAATAAATACCAAAGATTCTTTGTAATTATTAACTAGGTTAATGCCTTTTTATTTTTTCGCTCTTTCCTACCTTCACAACCTCTCTCACTCTCCAAATTTTTCTCTATTCTTTTATTTTTATATCTTCTCAATCTCCTTTTTTCTTTTAAATCTTATTTATTATTTCTCTCTGTAAAATTATTTTTTATTTTATCAATCAAAAGTTTTTATTTTTCATATTTTTACTTAGAAGGAAAATAGCTACAAAAAATACGAAAAAAAAAGGTCTCCATTGTCAAATTTATTGAATTATAAGAAAGATGACCCTTGTTTAACATTAAATTATGCAAATCTTTTATTTTTATTACACCAAACTTTCTTGTTTGTTTTTATTAGATTGCATCTATAATTTATTGGTTCAGATTCTAATATTGGAATGATATATTTTATTAAAATTAAATGATATTTATAATATCAAGTTAAAGAAAGTCAAAATATAATTATTTTTAGAATTTTAAGTAGACTTCATTTAATTGGTTTATATCATGTCCAGGATTTATTGAATTTAAAAAAAAAAAAACCCTCACAAATAAATTATAGATTAAAAAAAAAAAAAACCATTGAAGGAGAAGGAAGAAAGAGAAACCGGAGAGAAGACGCATTAACTAATTGTTTGATACGACTGGAGAAAGAATAGATAAGATATAAGAAAAAGAAAAGAAAATGTTGGAGGGGGAGAGAAATTCTTATTTCGAAAAGAGTACGAGTAAAATGACAATACTCAAGTTAATAATTGTAAATAATTTTAGTAGTTATTTCATTTAATTTTTACCGTTGATAAATTGTTGATTAAGTGATTAAAAATAACGTAAAAAATGTAATGTTAGATGGCTCCAAAATCATCCTCCTCCTCCTCCTTTTGTATGTATATTATATTTGAATGTTCTATGCGTTGAAATTAGGGAATTTTCTAACAGTAGTTTTGTATTTTATTAATTTTTAATATTAATTTTTCCAATAGTAATATAAAAGAAACAAGACACAGATAGAAGATAATGAATCAATATGCGTACCAGTGATGAGATTGAAATCACAAGGCACAATTGCTTCATCCTGTCTGAAAGGTCGACCAGGTTTCAAAGAAGGAATTCTTGTTCCATGTCCGCTGTAATGGAAAAACAGCACATCACCTGTTTCCGCCTTATTCACCATCCGATAGAGAGCAGCCTTAATGTTAGCCCCTGTAGGCATCACCGACGACTCCGGCGCATCAGTCAGAAGCTCAATATGGCTGGGATCAAATCCAAACCTATTGATTATCACACCCCTCATTGCGAGCACGTCGTTAATACATCCATGCAACTCATTCTTGGTGTTGGGGTAATTGCATCCTACCAAAACAGCCATGCTCTTCTTTCCCTTTTTCTCCATTGGAAAGCAGGCTAAGTTGTAAATAAGTTGCAGCTAGCTATGTGACACCGATGAAATGATATATGCTTATGTTTGCTCGGTGTAATTGATATATAACATAGTTGGTTTTTGCTGAAAGGGGATGTAGCTTATTTCACTTGCATGTTGGTTCAAGTAATCTATGGATTACGTTAATTGGCTTTCAAGCGTCGGAAGGCTCTCAAATGCATTTGTTTGTGGATGAATGTTAAAATTATTTACCAATTATAACTCTTCATGCGTTTTTGTTCTACTTGAAAATATAATATAAAATTACATTTGATGGTGCAGGTAAAAGATTATTCAATTGGTGAAATAATGCGTTCATTTATTATTTATCTGTAGTTTATTTTATTTACCAATCGGTCATTTTATTTATATTTATAGTAATTATAATGCATAAATTAAAATACTTTCATTTTAAACAAATTTTGTTCCTTCCTACCATTCACGAATATAGTTGAAAGAAAATCAAATCAAAAATAAAATTTTGGAGTATTAATAACAATAGAATAAGATTTATTTATTTATTTTGTTATTTATAGGTATATATAAACATACAAGAACATGGCCTGTAACAACCTTGCTTGGATGATGGAGCAAGCTTTGTGTTGCTGTATCACCTCCAACTCATATGTTCTTTCTAATATTTTCTTATAAAATAAAATCCCGTCACCTCTAGATTACCAAGCACATCTTGCTTTTGTACAAACATACATACATACATACATACACACACATATGCACACGTTAATTATATTTATTATACTAGTAGATTAATCATCTTCAATACATTTAAATTTTGGTTAGTTTTTCAACACAAGGATCAAAATTATGTTTATTTTCTGGTAAGTTAAAGTGGACGGATTCTCCCACCCAATGTTTGATTTTTTTTTTAAACTTGTATTTATTATGGAGTGTAGAAGAGTGGAATGAGTCGTGAAAGGTTCGTTTTTAATAATTTTAATTAATTTATTCAATTAATTAAAATAATTTGACACAAAACAAATAAAATAAAGATACTGGCGTTTTAAAGTGGTTCGAATTTTTTAATTCCATATCTACAATACTATATTTAGATAAAATAATTTATTAAAAAATTAAATAATTATAAATACCAATAAATTTATACAATATTAAAGATTTCCTATTTATAATGTTGTCATTGTATTAAAGCTTTCTTAGTTGCCTTGTTTAGAGAAATTTTCCTACATTATTCCTTCAAAATCCCTTTATTCCATGCTATTAACTCTTTTCAACTAACATAAATTTTTCTATTAAAAAATGTCTTGCTAGTCTGTCACTGGAATAATAATATCAAAAATATTTTTATAATATTTAAGAGGCCTAATTTCTAAATTTATTGAAATAAAAATTATAAATTCATAAGTTTTACCAAATTATTTTCACATTAAAGCACGAAAGAAAAACAAAATTTACACTCAAAGACTCTTTATTTTAGCATCTTCAAGGCTTGCAACTATTTTGAAAATCAATACATATTTATAGTGATACTCTAAATCTTGTTTAATGAAGATTTTTGTTTCCTAAAACTAAAAGAAATAAATCTTCTTAAATAAGAAAAAATTTCTACTAATTAAAATTCTTGTTTTCAATTAATTTTTCTTTCCTTTGAGTAGAATTATCAATATAAGTTTTAATTATACTTGAAGTTCATACTTTATCTAAATTAACTATTGTGCTTGAATCTCTTACCTTACACGTGAAGAATAAAATTTGAATGTATTGACAGTTTGTTGCAATAAATATATATCTTCAAAAAATGCCAAATCTGAAAATCCTAACAAAGTGTTGGGTAACTTGTATATATATATAATTATACACAAAATATAAACAATTACATGATATTTAGCTATGCCACTGTTGGCTTACCCGGAAAATTGAAAAAATATTTTAATAAAAAAATTATAATCAAGAACTCCTGTAATATTCAGTCAACTAAAACCATTGTAAACAAGGATGATTCAAGTTTAAAATTAATTTTAGACTCAATATTTCATTAAAAGATGGGTGAGATTAAGAAGGAGAAAAAGGTGAAGGAACAGAAGCAGAGATGAGTCGCAAGAAACTAAAATAGAGAATTGATTTTCAGAAGTGTAAACGGGGACAAGCTTTTATTGTTAGATGGGAAGGCTTTGAGAATAAAGAATTGTCTTGTTGGTTGTTAGATACTGTATTTGCTCCTTGTTTATAATATACTATACTTTTATTTTTTATTATATTTAATGTGTCAATTTTAAGTCTGGTTATTATTATAACTATGAAGCGAAGGATTCGTTTTAATTTTGATAAAAGTTCAACCCAGCGTTAATTTGGAACTAAAGTTATAAATAGAAATGGGCACAAAATAAGTTTAAACAAATATATAATTTTTTATTTTGTAATCTTAAAATGATTTGTCATTAATAAATTATATGATTAAATAGTAAATAGTATTTAAGGACTATAAAAGTTTTCTATTCAATTGGTAAATGTTACTTGAAATAAAAAAAAAAATTAAGACAATATTAAGAAAAAATTAAATCTTAGTTTTAAAATGTATATTTTATTATTTAAAAAATCAAAAAACTAGCAAGAGAATTTATAACATACGTAATCAATCAATGGTCAAAGTCGTGGATGTGATCTGAAAGGCAATCGGCAGCAACTTCTTCGTTCTTGTTGCAGGCAAAGAATACCTCTAATGCAATTGCACGATCAAAGCCCATTGCTTCAAGACGCTCTATGGCTTCACGTTCTTAAGCCGTAACTCTTATTGCTTGTGGCTGTGGTTGTGGCATTGCTCCACCATCACCAAACTGCTGCGCTATATTAATCCCCTCAACAGTGTCACCTTGTACAGATTCGTTAATAACCCAAGGAATTCATCTTGATTATCCCGAATAACCCTCGCTTGTTGAGGATTTAATTGTCTAGCCAACTGATACGAACCTTAATGTACAGGGATGCATTAAGCAGTAGACATGGACTGCAGTCAATCAGCAAACATGCAACAACATCATCATCAAGTCAAGTGAATTAAGAGGGGAATAAGATAAGAAAATAAGTCAATCAATTGAACTTTTGTTAAATTATATTAAGCAGTAGTTCCTAATTATCTACTTTTGTTTATGTTTCATAAGAAAAAATGCTATTAATTAACTGTCATCTGGCATATAAATATTAGCTTCTTGTAAATATTGTATAGAGATTTATAAATAATCAAGAAGCAAATAATAAAAAGTATGAAATTATTAAGATCTATTCTCGTTTATTCTCCTTTTTTTATTTTGCATCTCAAATTAAACTTATCACCAACCCTTCTAGCATGGGCTGCAATAATTGAGGGTAAGCCTGCACCATAGCTCGCAACACTTGAAACTGTGGAATATTACGTAGAAAGTCAAGCCTGCTCGTGCCTACACCAGCTGCTACACCCGAAGCTGAACCCATGTTCCCGGGAAGGCGCCGAGGAAAGAGGTCTAAAGGATTTTAATTAGGTCCACTAGAAGTAGAGATAACAGGTGCTGGCTGTGTGGGCTGCGGTATCTGCCTACCTGGGGCGTGGGTGACAAGTGTAACTTGATCAGCTTGCTCAGCTTCAGCTTCAGGTATACGATAATATAAAAAATCAATAGCTGCCTCAGGATTATTGTGAGCAGCGCGAAGAGCACGAACAACCGTATCTCTATCCCAAGTCCCTCCGCCCATGTCAAGAATTTGCTGGATTAATAATGTTTCTCCCTCCAAGTAGTTCCCCGCCGCAGCTGCACGATGCCTTGTCTGGGTAGCCATAGTTGTAGTTATAGGCGCTGTTGAATTTGCAGTAGAAGTAGAAGCTTCACAGTTTCCAGGACCAGATGGTTTCTTATTATTTTTATTTAACATAATCACAATGAACCCGTCTTCATAAACATTGTTAGCTTGCAGTGTAGTGTTCTTATCACTGAGGGAGTTCCCCCGGTAAACAAGCATCTGTAGTGCAGCAGGATAAACATCGCGTCCTTAAGCAGTTTCGATCTTCTTTTCCAGATCAACAACTCCGTCTTCAGGCTTCACATCCACGTCGAAAGAATCTCCATTGAGAGTTTTAACAAATATCTTCATCTTCTTTTACAAGTCCATGATCTTCAAATATTATTGATTTACTTTTTCTCTGATTAATCCGCCCTATTATAGAAGCTCGAACTACTGTCCTATGTAAAAACATAAAAGGGAAAACTACGAATTAATATGAGTCACATAAGGAGAAAGTCACCTTTCTTCTGTATAATATATTATGAGCTAATCATATAATTAAATTATTGAATTCACTGGTCAAGATTTGGCTATAATTTGTTTAGGGTATTTCCTTTTCATTAATGTCCGTTGTCATACGACTCATTATCTCACTATTTATTAGATCTTGAGGATTGCTAAAACAGTTACGTAACTATTATCTTTGTTATATTGTTTTAGAAAAAATTAACAACATACATAGTAAAATGAACAAGATTTTACTAAAATAAATAAGAGTAAAAGGTAAATTTAACCAAATATTAAGAGAGAGTGTGTGTGTGTAATTTTCCCCAATTTCTAACCAAATTACAAAGATGCTTTATTTTTTAAAACTAGGTTTTAAAGATATTTTTATATTTTGTAAGAATTTTTAATGAATTTTATAATTGTATGGATATTTAATTTCTACAATTGAAAGAGAACGAGAATGATGATTCTTTCCATAGTGCGTATGTTGATCTGACAAATATTGAGATGATGTCACGTGTTAAGACAGATACAGTATGCTTAATACGGTATTGCCAATGCAAATTAAAAGAAAGAAGATTGTCCTTGGAAAAAGATATAGGCGAGAAATTGAAAGTTTAATCGAGGGAAACTTGGAACAAGTCAAAAGTAGTTTGATGATGATTTGTCCTTACAAGATCAAATTATTGCAAGCATTTACTACAAATGCCAGTTAAAAAAAAAAAAAATATACAGAAACATGGATGTTTTCGTGTTTTGAGGAAGATCAATGTTTGAGGATAATGAATTTGATTCGTCGGATGGTCTAATGCTTCCCTACAAGTTTTATCCTTCTGATAGTTCTCTATTATTAGAACGGACGGGTTTTTGTTAAGTGAGGGAGTCTGATAATGTAGGATAAAATGGAAAAAAAATAAAAAATAAAAATAGTATTAGTAGTCTTTTTATTTTGACCAAATCAATTAGAATATAATTATTAATAAGGTAAAATTTCTTTTTCATGTTTTAGTTCACTTAGAGAATAAGTTGACCTTATTACAAATAAGAAGATCATTTTAGTTATTAAAATTATTTTTTTTATTAATAATATTAAAAAAATTTTTATAAAATTATTTTATTATGAATTTGACAACTCACCCTCTTGTGTAAATTAGTAATGTGATACAATAAATTTATATACTACTAAAATATAAATAAAATAAAATAAATAAAAATAAAAACTAATTATTTTCTTCTCTATTGTCAATACTAGTGTGTAATCTATATAACAACGACATCACTAAATTTAAAATTTTTTTTATGTATGCCATGGTGAGTTTGTTTTTGACAATCAAACATCAATAAAGATTCAATATGTGAGAATCACCACATACTGTTTTTTGTTTGTGATGGTGTATCACCCACCATCTTTATCAATGTCAACGACTAATGATCTTCTTTTGATTAGAGGTGTACATACAATCATCGCCTTGTGATTGTAACCATGCAGTGGTTCTCAAGATTTGTATCGTATTTATTACTTTTGTTGCCAATCTTGTAATTCTAAAATTTAAAAAGTTTGATGGTGTTAATCATGAACTAATAATTCATCCGCTGGGTTTAGTTTATTAAGAATAGTTCCGTCTTTTTAATTTTCTTGGGCGAACAAATATTTAATTGTATCCTTTCAAACTTTGAAAATTATGCAAATATACCTCTATTCTTATTTTTACATAAATATCCTAAAAATTGTGAGTAAAGTTAAAAATACTCTCATTGAGTATATCAAACATCCTTTCCACTTTTTTCTCTCTAATGTTTACAAAGTGTTTTAAATTTAAGGGGAAAAAATGTATATGTACATTGATTTTTTTTTTTCTTTTTCATTAATATAAAATCAATATCTCTACTTTCAATTTTTAAATTTTGTGAAAATTATATTAAAATCACAAAGTGTTATATCTTATAATACGTGACCCAATAGTGTTGTAATTTATAATATACAATCCAATGGTCCATGTATTACAAGACCATTGCAATATCCAATCTTGTAATAAGGACCTAATGGTCTTGTAATATATACCCTGTGATCTTTTAATACATGCAGATCTTGCAATACATGACCCAATAATTTTGTAATACATGTGAACCTTATAATAATAATATATATATATATATATGTGTGTGTGTGTGTGTGTGTGTGTGTGTGTGACTCGATCATGTAAGTTGTATAATTTTTGTTTCTATTTTTTTGATGTATATGACCGGACAATGTCATCATGAATAAATAAATAAATAAATTACACAATATGTATAAATAAGTCTTGTATTACATTATTGGACAACATCTTAATAAGTCAAAATAATAATAGTAATAATAATTGTATAATCAGATTAATATGCAATCGTGTATTAATCATGTGGATCTTGTAATGCACAGTTTAATTTTGTGTGACGTCATGGAGATGGTATAATTTTTTATTTATTTATTTAATACAAAATTGAATCTTGTATTACATGATTGGACAATCTCATAATAAAATAAATAAATAAACTTCACACAATTAGATGTTATATTATTACATGTCTGGATAACATTTTAATAAATTACAAGACCAAATCGTATATTACAATACTAAATCACCTGCCATGTGTCATGTACGCATTTAACAAAAATTAAAATTAAAAATCCAGATCTTGAGCCAAAAAAAAATTTACATTTGATAAAATTAATAAAAAAATAATAATAAAAAACAAAAGCACCTTTTTTTTTCTCAAATTTAAAAATTTACAAGTGTTCAAATCAGGGACGTCCATTGTTCAAAATGTTCTTGGTCGGCTTTAAAGGCAAATTTGTTGCGTTCCTTTTAAATAAGGGTAATGTGATAACTTCGCATGGATTTTAGGATGGGTTTTTCACAAAAGTAGCCTTAATTTAATCTCATTTATATTCATGGCTCCAGTTACCAAACTTGTTTATTTGATACCAAATATTTGACTTGTAGACAAAAATATCTCTATTTTAAATACAAATTTATTTTTATTTTTTAACAATACACAGAAACCCATTCTTCTTTAACTATTTAGTAAAAACCCTATACAAAAACTCATTAATTTCAAAGTACGAAGAAAAGAATTACGGTGACTGGAATAGTTTCAGCACAATTACGTGATAAAAATTAAAAACTAAAGTCCTTTATAACATATATGTAATGTATTTTCAATGAGTATTTAAAAAATTAAAAAAAATTAATTTTGATAATATATTGTCATTAATTTAGGATTAGTTAATCCTTCAAATGTGGTTAGAGAGTAATTATATATTAATTTAAGTAATTTGGATGTGTATTTTTATATATATTTGAGATTGTTTATAGCAAGAATAGTGATTGAAAATGAAAGAGTTTATCATCCCCTCGACAAAATTTTTCAAGGGATGATGAATTTTTTAACTCATTCCTTCAACAAATTTCATCAAACGATAATGAAAATTTTACCTTTCTGGATAAAATTCGTCGATGGCGTTAGTTAAAAAATTTACCATCCCTCAATGAATTTTGTCAAGAAAATTAGTTAGAATATTGATTGTTCCCTAGAAAAAATTCATCAAGAGATGATGAATTTTTAACTAATTCTTTCGACGAAGTTCATCAAGGGAGTTATGAATATTTGAAATAGACAGTTAAAGTAGGAGAAAGGCAAGAAATGGATGGTTGAGGAGGAGCTCCAATGGCTTTTTAAATATATATATATATATATATGTTGTCATTTAATTATTTTGTTTATTGGCAAATTTACTTTATTCGTAAATCATTTTAACAAATGTCACTTAGATAATATAATTAATGTATTTGTTTAAAATATTCTAAATATTTCAATTATTAATCACTTTGATATAATGAATTTGTTGTATTTTTAACTATTTGTAGTTTAATAGTTCCTGTATTTCTTTATTAATTGCACAGGAATCATGTTTAATATTAGTAAAATATTGAAGATAGCTAAGAGGGATTTTTTTTTTCCAGCAATTGTGACATTTTTATCACTTATGTGGCCTATTGAAAAGATTAGACAAAAGCCAACTGCAACACAGCTAGATTTATTTTCAAAATCATGCTTTAGGAGGGGGAATGTTAGTTCATAACGTATTGCTTAGAGAAGTTTATATGACTGGGCCTGAAGTGAAACAACAATTGTGATTTTTGGTATTTAATAAGTTGATCCGATTTACTAAAATTTAATTTAGGTTAATAACTGAGCTCAATTTTAATAATTTTCAAAAGGTAAGCAGATTTCGAGGAATAAAAGAAAGATACATCGACTACGTAACAAGTTCTTTTCAAAAAAATAGTGGATTAAACAATGTCAAGTAGATAATTTTTTTAAGAAGACAGACTTTAGCACAATTGAGAATAAAGATGCATTGAAGATAGCGCTTATCTACTTTGTTAAACGGTTTTTATTGAGGAAGGATACTCGTAAAAAAGTGGACCCATGTAGCATAGTATCATGGGCATTAACTTATAAGTATCCTTTGTAAGCATTGATCAGAATGGCACAAAAATTTAAAGAATAAAGTAAGAAAAAATAGAGTCACAGCTATGACAGCTACAATTTAGGAGATCTTCCAATTGCCTTTTAGGTATTTTATTTTTTTAATTTTTAGTTAATATTTTAAATTTTTTATTTGTTACATGATTATTAGTAGTGTTTAAAATTTTAACGTGATTTTTTTGTGTTTTTCTTAAGTATGAATATACGAGATAATTTTCGCATGTTAAGGTAGATATTGTCAAAGGATAAAGGATGAACATCCTCGCATGTTGACATGGACAACATTAAAGAGCCAAAGGCATGAAGAAATTAACAAAAATTTATTTGTAATAATTAACGTAAGTGATTTAACTTAAGTTTATTATATTAATATATGATATTGTCATATTGTTAATGATTATGTAACTAATAAAACTTATATTATTATATTATTAACAATTTAAGATAACATGTTTGTGTAGCCATATCCACTCTGTGAGTTGACTCTAACACATGCAAAAAGTTTACTACCATATGTTGAACAATTACAATCAATTAGGATAGCGAAAGGAGAGTAGGAAAGGGATATTACGCAATCCCCTATTGCATCTACACAATCAAAAAATTCATCATTACGTTGTAACGATTTTATAGTGGAAGCAGCTATCGAGGTACATACTATAATTCTTGCTTCTAAGAATTAATGATACACACACACATATGCATGCACATATTATTTCACCATACTCATATCATTTCAATCCACATGAATTATATAATAATATGATTTCATACATTGATTATTACCTTTATTCAGTAATTTTCATATATAACTTTACCAATCAAGATGATTATAATTAGATTACACCGTCATGTGGTAAAAATATGACACCATCTGAACGTATAATCTAAACAACTAGCGCAAATGTTAATGGCCTTCGTTCCATCTCATAAATATCCTATTCAAACTTACCACCTTGATCAACTCCTGCATATACAGATTTTTTCTTAGAACCAGTTAACAATTCCCTAAGGTCTCAATATGTGCCTCTAGACGAAATGTTGAAAGCAATTAAAGCAATGTGTGCTGATATGGAGGATATTTCTTAATGCAAGTAGATTTCTTACCTGCTGACATGGATGCATATTTTTTAAGCAAGAAGAGTTATTTAAAGCTCAAATAGCAACAATTAGACAAGAGACAAAGGACTTCAGAATTGAGATGCATGAATGCTTCTAACGTTTTGACGAGTCGTCCTAAGTATGTTGTATTTATGACATGTATTTTATTGTATGAACGGACAAAGGAACTTACAATAATAATGACTTGTTAATTTTGTAAGAAAAGATGGATGTAGAGGATAATAACCTTCCCCATATTGTTACTGAAATCTCAATAAATGTCGATGTTGTGCCAGCATGTATAAATATTTCTAACGATACATTTTCTCTTGATTTGCGTAGTAAATATGAACGCCAATATAAGAGAACAAAGAGGTTGATTAGTCCTTTTATGCATCTAGAAAACTTGAAAAAGTAAAAAGGCATTGAAGTATCGCATGCACAAAAGCAATGGAGTCAATTCATGTAATGGATGAAGAGGCCCAATTCAATATCTATTGATTTGGAGAGGATCAGTGTATTGCCAACTTGGTTTTTGACTATATTAAGAGGCAAAGAAGGAACTTGGTTAGAGGATGATGTATTTATACTCATAACCTTACTTATTTCTCATTTTATCTTAATACTAAATTTATTTCAGTTATATTTGAAAGTAATAGTATTGGTCTTAGAGTTTTTTGAGTTATTTGTTGGGTTTTGGAGTCATTATGCCTTTTTGGAATAGTTTATGCCTCGTATGCAAAATTTATGACTTAAATGCATGGTTTTAGAGTTTTTTGAGTTCTTTATTGTTTTGAATTTGTTTGAACTATATTATCCCTTCTTTGTGTAGTTTTGAATTTGTTTTTACCTGTATGTAAGATCTATGGCTTAAATGCATAGTTTTTCTACTGTGTATACACCTTTTCTGCTAGATACATTTTTTTAACATATTGCTATTGTTTTGAATTTCTTTGAACTGTATTTTGCCCTCTTTGTACATTTTTGAATTTATTTTTATTAGTATGCAAGATCTATGGCTTAAATGCATGGTTTTTCTGCAGTGTATGCACCCTTTTTGTCTAAATATATTTTTTATAACATATTACTATTGTTTTGAATTTTTTTTGAACTATATTATGCTTTCTTTATGTAGTTTTGAATTTGTTTATGTCAACGTGCAAGATTTATGACTTGAATGCATGATTTTTTTGTCATGTATATGCTTTTTCTACTAAATATATTCTTTTCAACATATTGATGTTGTTTTGAATTTGTTTGAGGTATATTATGCCTTCTTTATGCAATTTTGAATTTGTTTATGCCTATATGTAGGATCTATAGTTTGAATGCATAGTTTTTTTTGCCATGTATGCACCTTTTCTACTTAAATACATTTTTTTCAATATATTACTGTTGTTTTGAATTTGTTTGTGTTATATTATACCCCTCAATCGATCTAGTTAATTCTGAAGCAGTTTCAGTCCCAGCAACCGCAGCACAACAAACTGACGAAGCAAACAACTACATTTTTCTACAACAACTTAGTAATATTTGAAACACAGCACATCAATACATATTTGGATTTATTATGTGAGAGGCAATGACAACAACCTGACATTGTGCCCCAGCAGTGAACTTTAACTAACACATATGCCTATGTAAGCATAACATAAACTTTTACATTTTATTACAAAAACAACCTTTATTATTTTTTAGCTTTTTTTTTTCCTTACAACAGAGTTATTTTAAAGAAATGTGGTGGAGAATCGAAGAAAATAAGTAGTAGCTAAAAGTCTTTGCTAAGGAACTGAAGTTACACCGTATATCATGGGTGAGAATCTATCTAGTAAGGAGATAGCAAAGGGTTGAAGACTTGGTTTGACGTAGACACTATTTATTTGCCAATCAATATAAATCAAAAGCACTGAGTTATCATTATGATCGATTTAGTGGCACGATGAATCACCATTTATGATTTATACGGTTTCTCAACCCAAGATGACTATATTTAAAGCCATTTAAGATGTGTGTATGCATTGCTACCTTTATTATTGAGGCACGCAGGATTTTACTCATATAGAATAGAGTTGGTAAATGATAGTTTGGCATTTATGGTGGCTCTTTTATGTGAAAAAGTGCCTTAACATGATACACATAGAGTGAATTGTGGCCTTTTAATTTTTAAATTTATTGAGTACTTGTTCCTATAGTATAATTTTGATTTTGGCACAAATAATACCAATCGTTTAAGAAAGAAAATGACCCTTAGTTTGTGGTCTAAGCATTTATGGTAAATATTAACGATTAATGTTGAATGCTTATTTTATTTAATAAAAAATATATAATAATTTTATTTACATGAAACACATTACTCCATTTGATACCATATATATGAGTTATTGCTTAATTTATCCGACACACCACCATAGATACTTACCTTCTTCTCATAAAATAGTAAAAACTAAAAGAACATAATGGAAATTTAGAACAACAATATTATCCTAAGATATCTTCCTAACTAAAAGAGTATATCAACACAAATTGAAAGTATTATAATGAGCACTATAATATATATAAATAACTATTTCTTAAAAAATAACAAAATAAATATTTGATCCAATATTAATAAAATTAATAAAATTGTTCCCTTTTTTTTCTTTCATACACTTTGATTCAATTATAAACAAATTTAATTATTTTATTATAGCATTCAAAAAAATTAAAAAATCATATACAAGTCCAACATGTCAAGAAAATGGAAATTCAACTCTAAATATTCTCCAAATACACAACAAATAAAAATCTTCAAATGCTATATTAACATATTCAAATAAAAGTTCAATAAAATAGCCATAAAAATAATATCAAATCTAATAAACATATCTAAATACAATATAAATAATATGATTTACACAATTACAAGTACATATCCAAAAAAAATGCAAAATTAACCTAATTTGGCTATAACGACACTAAACTCTTACAAGTCTTATGGGTATGTCCATATTATTTGCACCGAAAGCATTTACATCTTACGACGTTCTTGCCAGCAAATGGTATCCTATGTGTCCTACATCATTCTAATTTTGGGCACTAAATAGGTGGTAGAAGAATTTCTTAATGCAATGCAGTAGAAATAACCCAATTCGATTGATAACCAACCGAATAGATAGGTTCTACATAAACTGAAACAAGCGCCTTAATGGTGTAATATTGTGAGCAAAGGTTGTGATGTTGAAACTTAATAATTCAAGTCAAATTTTTTACATGTATATCTCTTTATACTCGGGTCTATAATCCCATCTCTCTCTATCTTTTACTATAAACTCGTGTCAATCGATAAGGTAAACTATCATGTTTCTTGCTTGATTTATCTATTTATTTATTTTTTTCTTAAGCCCACTTTGTGAGATAGGTTTCTATTTAGCAAGTTTCATTTCTCCTTTCATAAAACCTTTTTTGTAATAGATTTCGTAAGTATTCCAATAATGAAGTTATGAAAAGGCTACAAGTATGATGTAAAATTGTATTTAAAGATTCTGCAAAATTAATAGTCATTATATTATACCTTTTACTAGTGAAATAAGCTCGAGACCATCTGTGACTACCAACCACCTCCTCTAAATACTTGATTGCTTCAAGGTTTAAATGTTTTAATATTGAAAATTAGTTATTGAAGTCATTCATACGATAAACCTTTGTAGCCACAAAGTAAATCATCATAAAGTTATCAATTTCATTTTTCTTCGTTGACTTAAATTTTGAATGAATATTCCTTGCTACATAATATGCACAAACCTCATGTGTCACCTTTGAAAAAATAGTAAGTATAGTTTTCTCAATGCTTGCATATCAATCAAAAATGAAAGCCAAGTCTTACACTTTTTCAATTACTCCCCACAGTTTTTGCATAAACTAGGCCCATGAATCATTACTTTTATTATCGCTAATTCCAACAACCACTAAAAATATCTGATTGTTTCCATTTTGGCAAGCTACCACATATAAGGCTCTACAATTTTTTCTTTTAAGAAAAGACTCATCAACTACTATAACTAACCTAATTATTGTCTGAAATTTGTTAATACAACTTTCAATAGAAATGAAAAAAATACTTAAAATGATTTTCAGTATCCTTTTTTAAAAGTGTGATAGTGTTACTATTATGATATTCCAAAATATGACAGTATAATGATAAGCATCTACATAAATCAATAAGATCTCTAGAAACTAATGTAAATGTAGCTTCTTTGTCACATCAAGTTTTTGTATATGATACTAATATACTTTTGCATATGAAACTAATACACCATATTCATTTTGAATGTATTATTGGATATTTTTATATGTGTACACTATGTTACAGTTTACAAATTTATCTTTAATCAAATCACCAATAAGCCAAGAGTTTACTTGACAATGTCCATCTGATAGTTGATCAAACATACATGTATGTGTTTAGTCGATCATCTTCGCAAAGAAAAGAAGACACTGGCACGTTGACAGGTGATTCACCATTAAAACTTATCCTATGTTTAAGAAATGCATTATTACGATTAGTTTCTTTTTCATTATGCTGTTCAAAATAGTCATGAGTAGGATTTTCATTAGACTAAATTAAAGAGTATGCTACGTATGTATCCATGGTAGAAATTGTAGCATTGATTTGGTTACTACTAGTTGAAGAAGCAAAATAATTCATATAAATAGTTTGCACTGGAGAAATAAAGGTCTAGTAGCTTGTACACATGATAAAGGCTCTGATTCATCCCAAAAATAGGCAGCTTAGTAGCTTGTACACAAGGTGAGGGTTATATTGTATCTCGACACTTAGAATGTAACAAAAAGTAGTGTAAACCCTCTAAATATTATAATTTGCATATTAACACTAATAAAAAAAATAACATCTATATCATTTTTTATTTCAAACGGTCTTGAGCATTGCCAAAAACATAAAGGTACATAATGTTTGTACATAACTTTAATTTTAATGCTAAATTCATTTCGACTTTTTTGTAATAAAGAATATAGTTGATTAACAAATTCTCGATATTTAATATTCCTATCCATAGTCAAATCGAAAATATAGTTGATTTCACGACAAATTTTATTTAAAAAGGTAATTTTAAAACTATCTCCCTTAATGAAAATTATCAAGAGATCAAAATTATCTCTCTTGATGAATTTCATCAAAGGAGATAGTTTTAAAACTAAATCCCTTGATGAAAATCATCTTCCCTCAATGAACTATTCATCATTATCTTCAATCAATAGTTTGGTCAAAATGTACCTCATCATGCAGTAACACACATCAAAACACAGAATATATCCATCCAAATTAGATTAAATATATTTTTAAACTTTTCACATGCATATAATTAAACTTAAGTCAAACAAATTACAACAAAAACTTTTTTTATCATATTTGAGAAAAAGATTGTACTTTTTATGAAAAGATTGTACTTTTTATGAAAAATGTGGCTTCTATACTATCACTATGTACTCTGAATTGATTAGATTTATATCCACTAATCGTAATCACAACACCTTAAAGTCAAAGGTTCTTAAACGTTACTCAAAATAGTTGTAACTTAAATGCATGATCGTTAACTGTATTGCAATAAAGATACTGGTTTATGTGCGTGAAATACAAAAACAAGAAAGAGACATTTTTATCCAAATGGCACCTTTTTAGCCCCAAATAAAGGAATTTTATAGCTAAGGCTATAAATGTAAAAGAGCATTAAATTAGAGCTATTTTTGTCAAAAATCCTTCTAGCATAGTCCGTAAGCTCATTACAGCGTAATTTTGATTGCTTTGAAAGCATATCTGGTGCAATCCCTCTTTGGGGACATACTTTAAAGGTAGGAGGGAAGAAGAAAAATGATGAAACAGAGTCTTGCAAGTCTGAGAAGAATAGCAACAACCGCGACAACAGTTGCTAAAGAGAAGGTGGAGTGCGTGGTGATAGGCGCTGGCGTTGTGGGAATTGCGATTGCAAGACAGCTGGCCTTGAATGGCAGAGAGGTTCTGGTTCTTGACTCCGCTCCCACTTTCGGCACCGGCACCAGTTCTCGCAACAGCGAAGTTATTCACGCCGGCATTTACTATCCTCTCAAATCCCTCAAGGTCAGGTCATTTATTCAATTCAATTCAATTATGGGTCTTTTCTTTTTCTCGCTTTTAATTACTTACTTGCATAGTTAGCAGTTATTTGATTTATTATAATTTAGGGTTTTTTCTTTTTTTTAATTAATCTTTTTTTCGTATTGATATTGTTTGCCTTGCCATGCTTGGGAAAATTCTTATTACCGAGAACCTTAGTATTGTTGTCTGTTAGTAGTAAAACCACTTCAACTTCTATCTGTTACAACATTTTACACTCTCTTTTCATTTTTCTAAAATATTTAGATTGGTGAACTAATGGTAATGCTAGGGACACAAACTCCTTTTATTCCATAAAAATGTAAGACATGTAGCAATGCTATCTAAGACATATACAATTATATAACACCATCACATCAGTTTGTAAAGCTAGCATTACTCTAAACTATGGCTTTGTTTGAAGTTACAACTGTTGTGGGATGAAAGCATTAGATGTCAAATATTAATGGAAAAATGAATGGATTCCACTAAAAATTTGTGTTACCAAACACTTCTTCAGCTTTGTTTTTAAAGCATAGTATAAACACCACAATCCCAAAGGAAGCCTAAAATGCAAGCTGATTCTCTAATAATAGACAATGCCCAAAAGCTATTTATTTACGAGTCTATGATTTCAATGTCATCTTTCCAAATTCTTTGTCTAACTCTCTAGTTACCTTATTTGTGCATACGAGTGGTGAATTATGCTATTGCTATTTTTTCTTACTTAACTCTTGCATTTTTTGTTAAATTTACTGATAAACAAGAAACTTGTCATTTTGGTTAAATCTAAAGTCCAACACATCTATTACAGGCAGTTTTCTGCATAAGAGGAAGAGAATTGCTATACAAGTACTGCTCTGAACATGAGGTCCCTCATAGACAGACCGGTAAACTCATAGTTGCTACTAGACCATTGGAGATTCCAAAATTGAATCGTCTGATGGAGCATGGAATTGAAAATGGTGTACATGGTCTCAGGATGTTGGAGGGTCTTGAAGCCCTGAAAATGGAACCTGAATTGCAATGTGTCAAAGCCTTATTATCACCTGCATCTGGGATTGTTGATAGTCATTCCCTAATGCTATCTTTAGTGGTATTCATATCTATCTTTCTTGAGCCCCATGATAATTAGAAGTTGGTTAATTTCGTCCTTGAAGGGAATTTAATTTAATTATTGTAGGGACCTTTTGCCTCATCCTACATTTTCTATACTAGTTATGACTGAGTATTGACAGGGATACCAACCCAATGGGGGTGCAGGGGGAAGCTGAAAATCATAGTACAACTTTCTCTTACAATACTACAGTCATTGGTGGCCATCTTGAAGGAAATTGTATGCACCTTCACATTTCTGATAGCAAAGATCTTGGAAACTGGAATGGGAGATCTCTGTTGCAGCCAGAGCTCATACTTATTCCTAAGTTTGTGGTGAACTCAGCAGGCTTAAGCGCCCCTGTCCTTGCTAAGAGATTTATTGGTCTAAATAGCAGTGTTATTCCTCCTGCATGTTATGCGCGCGGTTGCTATTTTTCCCTTGCAAATGCTAAAGTCACTCCTTTCAAGCATTTGATATATCCTATACCTGAGGATGGTGGTCTTGGTGTGCATGTCACTCTGGATTTGGATGGCCAGGTTAAGTTTGGCCCAGATGTCGAGTGGATCCATGCCATAGATGATACGTTAAGCTTGTTGAATAAGTACTCCTTCTTTTAGCCTCTTGTTTGTTTTCTCTGTCATTCAAAGCTTAATGCGGGGTTGAGTGTTACAGTTCTACCCATGAGCAATTCCTGTTTCATCATACATGAGGTTAGATGGGAGAAAAATGGCTGCAAAAGTTTTCTAGTCTAAATTCGAATCATTAGCATGCTATGATATTCATAACATCTTTGTTTCTTCATTCTCAAGTCCCACTGTATGGATCTTATTTCTGGCATTGTTGGTGTGGTTCGTGTGGAACAGCCACATTTGTTTTCCCTTCAGTGAATGCCTGTCATATGGCCATGATTACCTGAGGAGATTCTCATGTAGTTCATTTGCAACTGTGCTATGTTGCTATCAGAGAAGACATGATAATGTAAGAAGTAGTGATGTCAAGCACCTTTTCAACATGAAAGGAGCATTTCCTTCAGCATTCACACTATGTGCTTGTGGTAGGCAGTGGGTCTGGTCTTAGATTAAGGTCATATAAGTTGCTTCTTTTCGGATCTAAAATCATTAAGTTGGCAATGGAGATCTCATAGGTGGTGGGACCTATTCCATCATGAAATGAGTATTTTTTTTTTTTTTCCTTTACCGTTTGTTTTGCTTGATGGTGGTGTTTGGATATTTTAGGTGCATTGGACTCAATTTGACTGGATGCCCCGGGAATCCGATACTGTGATTGTCTTTTTGCTTATTCATGGGTTTGCCTCTGGAAATCCATACCAGTTGAGAATATCTAGATTGTCAAAACCCTCTGTCTCTTTATGCCATCAACTTCTCTATGCTAGTGAGTGTCCAGGGCTTTGAGAATATAACTAGTTTCCAAACACCAAGTAAATTTGGCAATAACTTGGATAAATCCTTAATGGCAGCCCCATGCTTTTTGTGGTATCATCAAACTGTTGTTGACACTATCTATTACAGTAATTTGTTATTAAGTTTGTCAATCCACTGAAATGTAATGGAACAATTTACTGAAAGCCTTGGCCTTTGAGAATGAACAAAAGGTGTTATAGATGAACCTTAGAGTTTGCATCCAATTTGTTGATATATCTGTCTGCTGAAATGATTTTGTCTTGGCAACTCTGTTTAATTTGTAGCTTTTGTTGGATTGTTATGGATTGGAATGAAGCATGGAATGGAGCCACTTGCACCATGTTTGTTATGGTATTAAGTTTGGAGTAAAGCTAGTCTGAGTTGGATTTAAACAGACTCACACTCACTAACAAAATTTTATGTCTTATTCAAGTAGTCTTGCCTGCCAAACCCTAAGCCTTTTGTGGAACCTTAAATGCAATTGGGCAATGATGTAATCCTTTTACTCTACCATACCATGTAACATAACTTGTTTCTTCCTGTGCATTCTGACATGCTGTTCTTTTCTCTTGCATGTCTGTATAACTCAATGTTGCTTGGCAATTGCTCAGAAATTTAACTCATTAAGGTCTTTACTCCAGGTTTGACTACTCCATAAATGCAAATCGTGCTGAAAGATTTTATCCAGAGATAAGAAAGTACTACCCAAACCTGCGAGATGGATCTTTGGAGCCTGGTTATGCAGGGATTAGACCGAAACTTTCTGGACCTGGACAGCCTCCTGCTGATTTTGTTATCCAGGTTATTTCTTGCATATTACCTTATAAATGTATATAAAATGACCGGCTATATGTTCTTGGTTGTGTATGCGTTGTTATGGTGCAATAGACTTGTTTATTTGTCAGCTCAAACTTTATACGCATGGTTTCTTACAATTTTTCTCTTCTTTGGAAGATATTCTGTTTTGGTTTACTTGAAAGATTGTGAAATATGAACCTCCATGCTTGTTTCAGTTGGAGCACTTCATACTAGAGATACTAATGCCTTGCCAAATTGTTCTGCAGTTATAACATCTCAAATATTACTCAAGCTATGAGGCAATAAAGTCTCACTTTCTTTCCCACAAATCTTTTCCTGATAAAATTTAAAAGTTACAACTTCTAGGATTTTTGATGTGGTCCATGCTATTACTGATGTAGTTCCACGATCTCCAAGTCTGTGGTGATGTGTTTTTTTTACTTTGCCCTGTCAGCAAAATGCAAAATGTTATAGAGAGAGAAAGATGTGACATAAATCTCCTTAACATTTGTTCACTTTTCACCCTATAAATGAGTATGAACAATTGCACTATTAATTATGCTTTAGGAATACACTTTTAGATGCTCGATTCAATGCAGTTGTGCTATATATTTCTTACATCTCTTATTTACCTATTTTATTAAGGGAGTTGAATTGTTTCTGGCATTGTTGTTGAACTGTTCACAAGTGTTACTTTCTTGCAACCTCAATTATGCAGGGAGAGGACATTCATGGGGTACCTGGTCTTGTAAACCTTTTTGGAATTGAGTCGCCAGGTCTAACTTCAAGCATGGCAATTGCAGAATATGTTGCTGCTAAATTCTTTTCTTGAGATGATATAGGACTACACTTTTTATATTATTAGATATTTAATATGATTTTCTTCAAGGTTGATGAAGGTCTCTATTTCCTTTGATATCAAGATGCATGGTACTGGTTTGGTACATCTGGATCAAGATCAAATCTCTGTGCGTGCTTTAATTCTTTCGACATCTTCTCACTTGGCCTTGAGGTGTATGATTGTAAACTCAAAAGCTAGTTAAGTTTCCGTTTGAGCACGTCTTAGTAATGTAGTCTTTTCTGTCTTAAGAATTGTCCCAGAAGTAAAGAAATATGGAGCTCGCTCAATTTCTTTTTTTGAGCAGGATGAGGATAAATAATATTCCAATCTGTTTGTACAGTCTGTCCTTTCATGGTCAATGCATTTTTGTTCCTTGTTTATATTCTTGACTTGATTTGATTTGATTTGAGGCAAGTTGGATTTCTGAGTTACAGTATAAATATGGCCTTGCCTGAGCACTGAATAATCGGATATATAACTGATTTATGAAATACTCATGCATGTATGTTTGTACATATGTATGTATGTATATATCTATGTATATATGTATGTATATATTATTATGACTCTTGTCAAAACTCAAATCTTATGGGTGTCAAATTCTTCTTGAAAGACTTGAGAAATGCGTCAAACACACCCATAATCAATCTGATGACATTATTATACCCTTGGGACCTGTTTGGTTGGTGCCCGGGGATAATGGTTGGGAGAGGACATATTGTTTTCCAGTCTCACGTTTGAAAGCCCAATTGGTGGCATGGAACCTACCTGATTCCCACCATTTTATCCCTCTTAATAATTTATTCCATGCTCTCCCATGAAACAACTTATCACAATTTTCAAAATTAAGAATATTAACGAATTATAAAATATACTTTATAAAGAATGAAAAAAAAAAAAAAACGAATTAATTTACATTTCAACATTTTGTAATAACAATAAATTGATTAAATATTTGAATAGTAATTTATTATTTATTTATATGTTAATTTAATTAAAATTTATGTACAATATAATCCATTCTTATCCTACTAATTTTATCTTATTCTGTCTAATTTATTCCAACATAGCAAATAAGGACTTACTTTACAAATCTTAAAACTCAGTCAATATAAAATTCTGCAATCAATATCAAAGTCAGGCCCCCTTAGATGGTGGGCTTCAAATTGGGATAAGAAAGCCCATTGAATTTGAAAAAAGTTATAAATGTGAGTCTTAGCTCAATCACTCACTCACAATGTGCCGTTGGGTTGACAAACAAAACAGAACAAGACACAAAAAAAAAAAAAAAAGGTAAAAGGCCGAAAAAAAATTAAAAAATTGCACTTTCCCTTGAAATATGGTAAATATATATATTGTTATCTAAATATTTTATTTAATAATAAATAACTTTTATTAGTAATTATAATTTAAAATTTATTTATGAATTATAGAATATTAATAAATTTTTAACTAGCTTCCTCAGTCCTATAATATATATAAAAATATTTTTAAAAAATTAATGACATGTTCTTATCTATTTAAGTTAATTTTTTTTGTCTATATAATAAACTTACTTTTATAGTAGATAATAATATAATTTTTATTTCAAAAATAAAAAAATTAAATAAACATACAAAGAATCTTTTATCTATAATAGGTTCTTATTTAAAATAAATTGTAATTATACTAAAATAATCATTTTTAATTTTTATCTAAAGAATTTAAATAGACTTATAGGTTGTATAAATTATAAAGAATGATTGTAGTAATTCACAAATTTTATAGATGAATCAATATAAAAATAATAAATAAATTCATAAAATTTGGATTAAAATGAATACCCTCAACTTACAATTTGTAATTATTTCTTAAATAAAAATTTTTTCAACTTAGTATCATACAAAAAAAACAATATTTTTATATATTTTTTTATAAAATTTAATAAAATTATATATAAATATAAGTTTTTTGATAATTAATAAAAAAATATTTTTTAACAATAAAATTATTAAAAATAATGAAAATATTTTTATTTTTTTTAAAAAATATATATATATATATATATAATAAATCAAATGCCCCCTCCCCCTCCTCTGCCTCCTCCTCCTCCTCCTGCTGTAATGTTCTCTTTCAAATAACCACCACATCAACGACAAGTTTCAAAGAAAGTAAAATGATTCTGCTGTTTCTTCTTTTCGTAGCCTTATACATTGTAACAGCCCAATTCCATAACGAAATAAAAAATCTTCCACCAATCCATTTCCTTGCTCTACCAAACATAGGCCACCTCTGTTTAATACTTAAGAAACCTCTCCACTAACCTCTCTCTGAAATCTCTGTAACAACCCACTTCTATAGCACGACTCTATTCTTCACCTCAAACTCGGTTTCACCGAGTCCTCCTCCTGTATTCTCCGATAGCCGACGAGAAATGTTTGACCAAAAACAACGTTGCTTTCACATACTATACTGTTATCCTCATCGAAATACACTTTGGCTATAACAACACAAGTATGGCTTGGGAGCCTTACGGTTGTTGGATTTTGTTCATATATAAATAAAATGTTTGACAATTAAATCCCTCGCTAGAAAAAAATAAGGTGCAAGTATTCACGCTTTATAATGGGATAAAGATGACAACACGCGTATGTGACACGAACACGCACGCACAGGGCATGATACATGGCACTTTTGACGCTTATTGAGCGCACTTGGCATGCTGCTCATCGAGATACGGCTATGAATTAAAAAATTAATTTTTAAATTTAATTTATTTTTAATTTTAAAAAGAAAATTTGAACGTTATAAATATTAACAATTAGTTAAATTCTCACAAAGTTCAACTCTTCAAATATGCTATTAAATCTAGAAGGATACTTGTCTATGGTTGTTATATCTTTATAAATTGACTGTAAAAATTTGAAATTAATCATCTAATTTTAATTTCTTCTTCTTTAAATTTTTAAGAAATTTTGTTCTTTAATTCTTTGTGATTTTTTCATTGTTGGTTGGTGTAGAATTCATTCATAAATTGTCATACCTTCAAAATGATTTGCCTGAGAATCCCATAAGTAATTTCAACCAACAAAGGATAAATAATGCTTTAAGTGAAGCAAACTACATATGTGTCTCCACATAAAAGATTTTCAACAATCTTAAAGCATTATTTTGTCATGGAGACCAAAACTTCTATTGCCACTATTAAGCTAAAGAATCAAGATATGGTCAAACTAAATTATCTTGATGGAACAAATTTTACTTGTTGGTATGGCAAACTAAAATTCTTATTGACTGTTCTAAAGATTTTTTATGTGCTTCATCCGAATTTGGAACTAATTCCAAAACCTACTACTATGGACTCTAATCAACTAAAGGTCGAATGAGAAACCACTTGAAGATAAACTCCTATGTCATGGCCACATTGTTAAAGCTCTCTTAGATTATTTGTATGATCTCTATATTGACACTCCATCTACAAATAAGTTTGGAATGCACTAGAATTTAAATACAAAACAAAGGAGGAACTGACCAAGAAATTTTTTATTTCTAAATATTTTGATTTCAAGATGGTTTGTGATAAACATGTTTTGCATCAAATGCATGAATTGCAAGTTTAGTTAATAAATTAAGGGCTGTGAAAAGTGTACTTCTTGAGTCTTTCAAGTTGATGCAATCATTGCGAAATTACCACTAACTTGCAAAGGCTATAAGAAGAAATTTTTTCTCTAGAACAGGTTCAGAAACATATTCGAATTGTAAAAAAAAACAATCATAAAAGATAAGATTGAAAACTATTATGCCGATATTTCAAAAGCCAGTGTTGTGAACAAACCTAAACTACCAAATAAATTTAACAAGAATTTGGGTCTTAAGACAAAAAAATCAAAAAATTTCATAATAACAAAAAGGCCAAAGGCTCATATTTTGTCTATAGCAAAACAAAGGATTATGCCTAAGATGTTGTATTATTAACAATAATAGTAAGAATATTTCTTTACCTTATATACTTGATTATGTTTCTTTGTAACCTAGTAGATTAGCATATATTGGTATTTCTACTACGAAAACAATGATTAAATGCAGTCTGATTGCTTATGATGTTGATAAATTTAAAAATGCAAAACTTGTGTTAAATTCAAGATGGTTAAGAAACCTTTTCAAAATGTTAAAATAATATCTCAATTGTTAGATCATGTCACTCAAATATTTGAAAACTAAATGGTATGTTAACCAAAAGTAAAAATAGATACTTTTATGCATTTATTAATGACTATTCTAGATAAACATGTATATTTACTAAAGCGCAATGATGAAGTTGTCAATGTGTTTAAATGTTGTAAAATAGAATTAGAGAATCAATTATGTAGGAAAATTAAAATTCTTAGAAATGATAGAGTTGGAGAATATTTTCTAAATGATTTAATACTTTTTATGATGAATATGGTATTATACATCAATGATCTATACTATGCACACCTGAACAAAATGATTTAGCAAAACAAAAAAATAGAATTTTTTTTAAGATAATAGATGTTATATTATTAAATGTATAATTGTCATTTAATTTGTGGAAAAAAGTATTTACTGTAAAAATAAGCAAACACAAGTACACATTATTACTAACAAGTAATATTATAAAGAGTTAAGTATCATTATCACAAGAATTATCTATATAACATCTAATTATTATCTCATATAAACTTATTCTAAAAATAACATTTTTAGGATATAATTATGCAATCGATTCATCTAATTAATAACCAATTGATATAGAAGTATTAAGGATAAGGTGAACACTCATTCATAACAAAATCCAAATCAACTTAAATAAATGAACATCTATAATTCATAGTTTGGCTACATCTTAACCCTAAAATAATGAATTTAGTTCATGATGTATGAAATTAAACACAAATTGAATGAATAAAACATTTAAACACAAGAAAATTGAGGGAGAATAAAACTTAAATGGAATTGTTGATCAAGAGCTTAAAGTTCTTTTCTTCTTTTTCTCCCCTATTTCATCCTTAATTGTCTACCATTGAAGTTCCCTTCTCAAAACAAAATTTTTCATTTTATATTTATAAAGAAATGAAAGAAATCTCGAAAAAATTCTTGTCGGGTGTCATAGTGTTGAACTTTAATTTTCTTGGCATCATAGCCTTAAAGTTTTTATTTACTGTTTATTATTGCAGAGCATCGTGGGCTGTTGTAAGCCTAAATTGAAAATGGATGATAATGTGTATGTGTCCATTTATTGAAAAAAGGTTTTGTACTAAAATAAGGATTTGTAACCACATATAATAGTATTCAATAGATAATTAAAGTTAGGCATTAGTAAATGTTTGTTACTCAATTTGAAACAACTATGACATTATTGGTAAGAGAATTTTACACTAATGCCTATGAACATGTTGATCTGATTGTATATGTTTGCAACTACCATGTTTGATTTGACAAACATTTGATTAATAACGCTTTCAATTGCCAAACATTAACAATGATGGTTATACAACTTATCTTCAACAAGGCCCTAATCACGACAACGTCATTCCAACATTGTGCTAATCGAGGTATAGAATAGAAAAAATCTAGTAGCAAAAAGAACACCTTTCCAACCAACTCTTTTGATCATTTTGGAAAGGCATGACATTATTTTATAAGATACGGAGTAATGTTTGTGACATATTTTAGTGATGTGACTAATAAATAAGTTGTTTTACATTACGCTATTATGAATGATAAGTCCATTGATGATTTGATGTTGGGCAAATTATTCATGATAGCATCTTTTACCGAGCGTGCTCACTCACAGAAACTCTTTACTTTCTCCCACTAGCCACACTTCTTTGTGGAAAGGCAGAAGTTAAATTATTTACTAGTAAAGATTTCTTTCAACCTTGAAAGATTATGAATAATAAATTCATTGACCACCTCAAGAAATACGACAACATTAAAACTAGCTTTTATCAATTGCTGCAACAACCTATTTGATAAAATGGGTTACTTAGAAGTTGACGTTCAGGCCCATCATCATAAGTTTCACATTTTTGCCAATCGATTTAATAAATTTATACATTACCAACCCGATTACCATTCCACTCTAACTCAAATGTTTGAGTAATGTGCTATTCATATATGTGTTGACACTTTTTAATTTCCACCATTCTTCTATTACCACCACAGCAACCTTCAGCCAATGATACGAATTAATGATCTTTTCTTTCAGGAAAGTTTTTTGTTTTTTTTCTTATGTTGTTTGTATTTTTTTCACTTGTTTTGGCACTATGGCATGAAAATTGAACATTGCAACGCTAAACCTTCTATTTTTCATGTCTAACTAAATAGTTTCCTTCACTAAAATTAAGCTTTTCACTAATTCTCATCTCATTTGTTCACTCCACATTTCCCCCAAACTTATTTCATTTCCTTAACTAGTATGTCTTCAATGATACCATATAGATACTTAATAGATTTGTTGGCCAATTGCAATGATATTGTAGTAGGTTTTATTTCTCCCATTTTTAATTTTCTATATACCAATAAAGCCATCGAGTTGATGCTTTCCTTGAGTCTTTACTTTTCCTCATTAGTTACACTTTTTTGTGGAATTATAAGAGTTAAATCACTTACTAATGAAGAATTATTTCAATCTCGGAAGATCATGGATAACAAATTCATTGACCACCTCAACAAAAAGGACAACATTGCAGCTAGCTTTTCTCAGTGACTGCAATAACCTACTTGCCACAACCTCACCATGGTATAATGGGTTACTTAGATAGAAGATAACCTTCAAATCCATTATATTAGTTTCACACTTTTACCAGTCAAGTTGATCAATTTACATATTATTAGGCCAATTATCATTCCACTCTAACTCAAATATTTTAACAATGTGTTATTTACATAGGTGTTGACACTTACCAATTTTTCACTATCTTTTTGTTCCCATCACAATAGCCCCCAATCAATCATAAGAGTGAATGATCTTGTCTTTTAGGGGATTTTTTTTTCTTATGTTGCTTGTGTTTTTTCACCTATTTTGGTTCCATAGTGTCAGAAATGAACGTTGTAGTGTTGAACATTCTGTTTTTCATGTCTAAGTAGGTAATTTCCTTTATCAAACTTAAGCTTTCAACTAATTTTCTCATCTCTTTTGTCACTCCACATGTCCTCCAAACTTATTCATTTCCTTGACCAACATGTCATCAATGATACTATGTGGATGCTTAATAAATTTGTCAGCCAACTATAACGATATTGTAGTATGTTTTGCTTCCCCCACTTTTAATTATCTATAAATTGATAGGGGCAGCAAGTTGATGCTTGCCTCTAAATCACATAATACTTTGTCAAAGTGAGAATTTTCAATTGTACACGAAATGAAAAAACTACCTTAATCCCTTAACTTAAGCAGTAATATTTTTTAAGGATGGCACTACACTTTTAAGTGAGTGTTACAGTATGGTAGTCTTTAAACTTTCTCTTTTTGCTCAATATCTTCTTCTTGAACTTCACGTAATTAGGCATTTGCTCTAATGCATCAGCAAATGGGATATTGATGTGTAGTTTCTTAAACACATCTAGAAATTTAGAGAACTACTTATCTAGTTTCTAAAACCACTATGGATATGGAGTAATGGCATATATGATCATAGGTTTTTAAAAATAACTTGGATTTTGGTTCTTCATCCCCTTGTTTAATTGCCTACTCTAAAGCTTGAACTTTTTTAGACTTGTCATTGGGCTAAACATCTTTACCATTTCCCATGAAAGAATTAACTTTTACCACTCTGAAGTGTTATAACTTTTATTTACTCTTTTGAGTTTGTCTCGGTATTGCAAAAAAGTGTGACTTGGAATCTATTATTGACTGCATTTGCCAACTGTTTCATTTGAACCTCAAGATTCTCTATAGATACTGCTTGATTCTGAAGAGTAGTTTTGGTCTCAATCATTAACTAAAAAACGTTAACAATTAATTGTGCTAGTACATCTTCTAATAACATCTTCTTTTATAGTTGTTGCTGAAAACCTTCTAACTTTATTGAAAATTGGTAATCTAACTGCATTCTAATTGTTGTCCCATGATAAGTTTGGATGATTTCTCTACCTTAAATTGTATGTATTCAAATATGAATTGTTTCTCTATTTATTAAAGTTTGAAATAAACTATGCCTATTCAAGCTAAAGTATGAAAATTTAACTATCCGATTGGCATTCATTAATTACATATTCCCTACCACATATATCGTATGCTATGAAAGGTGTATGAATTGCAATAGTTGTTAAAATACCCAATTGTTTTGATAAAGCAACTACTTAAGATGACAATGTGGTTATTGAATCAACCTTCTATATCACAAAGGCTTTTTTTGGTGCAAAGCAATCAAATGCTATAGACAGGCATTAATGATCATCTTTTCAAGCAAAGAATATGCATCATCATACGTCTTACTCATTAATACCTCTCTTACTATGGCATCCACTAAAGTTCTAGTTAAACTCCCCAATCCATTATAAAAGGTTTGATTTTGCAGTCATCCCGGAAGACCATGATGCGAACACCTCCTCAACATTTATTTATACCTTTCTTATGCTTCATAAAACGACTCCATATCAAGTAAAGTAAATATAGTAATGTCACTTCTCATCTTTATAGTCATTGCAAGTGAAAAGAATTTTGCCAAATATTCCTATGCCAAATACGTTCATGTCATAATACTTCCAGCTGGAAAAGTACTAAGCCAGCTTTTAACAATGTCTTGAAGAGAAAATGAAAACAATCTTAATTTGATGGCATTATTTGAAACTCCATTATTCTTAAATACGTCACAATTTTCCAAAAAATTCAAAATGTGAAGTATAAAATCATCATGCAGTAACCCAATTACTTGTAAACTGATTTGCTATAATCATCTAAATAATGACTGGTTTAGTCTCAAAATTATTCACCTGAACTACTGGATTAGTTATCTCTAATACATTGCTTGCAACCATTGGCATGGTGTGATCATACAATGCCTTGTTGTCGTATACTTTTTTAGTATTTTCAATCATTGCGTCTAATTGGCAATTGATATAGAAGCATTAAGGATAAGATGAATAATCAACCATGACAAAAATCCAATTTAACTTAAATAAATGAACAACCATAATTCATGGTTTAACTACATCTTAACCCTAGAATAATAAATTTAGTTTATAATTTACGAAATTAAGTACAAATTAAATGGATTAAACATTTTACACACAAGCAAATCAAGGAAAATAAAACTTAGATAGAATTATTGATCAAGAGGTTAAAGTTTTTCTCTTCTTGGTTTTTCTATTCTCTTTTTCTTCTATTTTATCCTTAATCATCTCCATTGAAGTCTTCTACTATCAACAAAGTTTTTCCTTTTATATTTATAAAGAAACAAAGAAAATCTCAAAAAATTTTTGTTGGGCACCACGGCATTGAGCCTTAATTTTTCTAATCCTGCAGCATGGCACTATAGTCTTGAAATTTTTGTTTACTGCTCATTACTTTAGCGCAACACAGTTTTGGGCCATTTGGCTACTGTTTATGAACTTTACATATCTTCACCAAAATTTGTTCATCCAACGTTTGTTAGCTCAAATTCCTTCTTAAGTGCTTATTCTTCCATTAACTACAAAAAATAAAGTAAAATAAAAAATATGCTAATGCTTCATAAAATCTCAAAAACATAACATAAACATCAAGTAAAAGTTTTCATTTCATGCATATAAACACCCCTTATCAGCTTTACTTGTTGCATGTTATATTTCTAATAGAATTTCTTTAAAGTAAAATAAAATCTCTTCATATGAGTTATAAAAAGGAAGAAAACTCAATATTGCATATTTAAAAGTGTAAGGGTGTCTTGCATATTGTGAGAACATAGATCTTAAAAAGATTAAGTTGGGTTCTACAAGAATTAAATGTACATTTGTAGGATATACTACAAATAGTAAGGCATATAAACTTTTAAATTTAGAGTCAAATGTGATAATAGAATTCTAAGATGTAAAAGCTTTTAAGAATTTATTATTTTTTGAAAATAATTCCAAAACTTTCATTAATGAGTATTGAGTAGAGACTCATATTGGTAAAGGATCAATAATAAAAAGATCTTTCAAGGTTGTTGATCAATCTTTTATGCCTTGAAAAAGCAAACGAATAATATGATCCTAAAATTTTTAAGTAAGCTATATGTTCAAGGAATTCTTTTTTTTTTTTTTTGGAAAGATGCCGTAAATGATGAAATTAATTATATTATATCTAGCCACACTTGAAAACTTATCGATTTACCTCTTGATTTTAAACCATTGGTTGTAAATAGATATTTAGAATGAAGTACCTCACTAATAGAACTATAAATAAATTTAAGGTTAAATTAGTAGTTAAAGAATTTTGACAAAAATAATGAATTGATTATTTTAATACATATGCACTTATAACTAGAATAACTTGTATTAGAATATTTTTTACTTCAGTATCAATACATGATTTATAAATTCATCAAATGAATATAAAAATAATATTTTTAAATAGTGAACTTGATGAGGAGTGTACGTAAAACAACCAAAAGATTTTATTTTACTAAGAAATGAACATAAAGTGTATAAATTTATTAAATTTTTATATGGCTCAAAACAAATACCTAGATAATAGCATAAAAAAATTTTATTACACTATTCATTTAAATGGTTTTGCCTATATCACCACTATCAAATGTCTATATTCAGGTCTTTATATTAATAATATGTTGATTATTAGTAATGATATGGCATAACAAAAATGAAGAGGTTTTTATCTTTCACATTCAAATTAAAATATATTGGTAAAGTAGATATCATTTTGGATATTAAAGTTAAACAAAATAATGAGAGTTATACACTTAGTCAATCGCACTATATTAAGAAAGTGTTAAATAAGTTTAATCACTTCAAAATTAAAAATATAAATACTCTATTTGATCTAAGTATAAAATTTGTCAAGAATGATAAAAGAGCGATTGCACAATTTGAATATGCAAGTGCTATCAGTAATCTAATGTATATGATATAATATGCAATACTTAATATAAATTTGCAATTAGCAAAATAAACAGGTTTAATAACAATCCAAGTATGGGGAATTGAAAAACAATTTGTTGAGTTGTTGATTATCTTAAGAAAATTAAAGATCTTAACTTAAAATATTCAAAATTCCTTATTGTATTAGAATGATATATAAATGCTAGCTGAATATCAAGCGTGAAAGGCAATAAGTCTATCACATGATAAGTGTTTACTATCAAAGGACATGTAATTTCTTGAATATTAAACATATATAGCACACTTAACCAGGGAATCGAAATTTGTTGCTTTGGTAACAATAAGAAATGAGGTAGAATGACCAAGAAATGTCACTGATGTTAAAGAATGATCAGTCATATCTATCATTATGATAGTCAAGCTACTTTAGCACGAGTATATAATGAAGTATATCATAGACAGTTTAAATAGATTAATCTAAGATATGATCATATGAGAAAATTAATTAAGAATAGAATTATTTCTCTCACATATGTAAAATCTAGACAAAATTTAGCAAATTCTTACTAAATCTCTAACGAGAGACTTGATTAAATCAATATCTAGAATGATGGAGCTAAAACTCCCAGATTAAGTAATCTAATAATGATGGCAACTTAACCAAATACTAAATTAAATTAGTTTATGGTTTAAAAGATCAAAAAAAAAAAAAAAGTCTTTGAGTTATTGGTACAAACTTGAATTACTCTATCTAAGATCATTAGTATTGGTTGTTATAAAATAATTATAAGTATAGTTTAAACCCTTAATGAAATTTAATCTATCAGTGACAAGTGTCTTAAATTTAATAGAGACATTAAAAATATTTTACTTATGTAAATTTTAAAGCGGTGTAGTTTTAAATGAGAGTGGAGTTTTCACTCTTTAAATTCATGAAATAAGATAAGCATCTGGCAATTAAAGGTGATAAATGAGTAGATATAAAATTTAAAAACACATGATTGTTTATATGTGTGGAGTCACTAATTTTGTCAAATAAATAACTAGTTTAAGATAACAAACTATCTAAGATTTTAACAAATACTTTGTAACATTTACACTAAGAAAAAATTTGTATTGAAAGATAATTTATTATATTCATAAAAATTATTATTTTTTAAAAGAGAATTTAATTTATATTTAAACAAGTGGCAGTTTGTTGGGTTTTTATTTAAATATAAATAAAATGTTTGACAACTAAATCCAATGTTGAAAAATATAAAATATTTTAATACTTTATAAATATTCATGCTTTATAATGGGATAAAGATAACATATAACATGCTTACGTGGCACACACATGCAAGTGGCATGGCATGTTGAGCTTTTGGCACTTATTAAGCACACTTGGCATTTAATATGTGCATGTCACACAAGGTGTGTAAAGATACTGCTATAAATTAAAAAATTTTATATATATATTAATAACGAACAAACATAATATTAACCAAAACAAATGTATAATATACTAATTATATAAACTTTACATTATTGTTCTTTTATGTGTCCCTTTAATGTATAATATGTTTAGGGATATCTATTGAACTTTAAAAATCCATTGATATTAGTTATAATTTTTTTTTTAGTTAATTAAACGCGATATTAGTTAAATATTTAGATAAATAACTCTAATATTAGTAAGATGACAAGTTAAAATAATAAAATAAAAATTAATTGATTGCTAATCAAGTATAATCAATAAATTATAATCTAAATATTATTTATTGTTTTTTGACAAGTAAAACAAAACTTAAACTATTGTGTAGAATGGTATGGTATAAATACTATTAACTAATTAAAGTTAATTACAAGGTTAAAATGTACTTATCAAATATAGAAATATTTATTCAAATATAATTTTACATATTTAATTAGTTTTTAATTTATATTCTTTTACCATAAAGTAATTATCTATTTATAATTTTAATATGTTATTTTTGTTATTAAATATAATACCAAAAATTATATAGTTAAAAATAATTATTTAATATGAATATTACATCAAAGATATGCCTACGACAAATTTTGTCATAAGGTTTAGGGATATTATTTTTTTTTTTGTATATATACTTTTATAATTAGTTATAAAAATAGTTACAATTAATATGATAACAATTATTTTATTTTGCATTTATCAAGTTGTTATTCTCTAATTTTCAAAATAAGATTCCATAATGTATTATATATATCAAAATTCTATCCGAAAAAAATTATAAATATGAGTATAGAGTTTTTTATTTAAATATATCCAAAATTGTTCATAATTAAGGTGAGATCACCAAGGATATTGCCATTGCATAACTGACATGTTTTGTTATTATCACTGATTAGTATGCAATACTAATAGTTGAGTGATGACTCTCATGTCACAACAATATAAACATAGATAATACGTTAGAGAATATGTTATTGAATATAACCAAACATGAAAAATCATATGAAAAATTATCTACAGTCAATGATTCATCACACAATTAACCTAGTGTACCACTAGCCTTTTGATATGAGATATCACAACTATCCTATGCACTGAGACACTTCGTTTACTTGTGTATATCACATTGAGCTAGTTATGCATGGTGAAAGAAGCTTGATGGTAATGCTTTCTTATTGTATCCTTAATCTTGTATATATCACAAGTGCTGATCAATATAAAATCTACTAGCTTAGATACTTAATCTTGAGATCTCAAGTAAGAATGTCATACACAAGCTAAAATCTCTAATCAGAATATGCAATTTATGTAAATGAATTTTACGAATATGCGAATCTTATATATAATTAAGTTTCTGATCTTACGATCTAGTTGGGTGTTTGACAATACCATAGGTCATACTTGATCGAAAGTCGACGGTAAAAAGACTTTACCACACATAAGTGCAAATATAATAGGTTCATTTTGAATTACATTCTTCATATCTGAAGGTCATAGTATTTTGTTAGAAGTCACTCATGATCATTAAGAATTTTAGTTATAATGAATTATATCGAAATGATACGAAACAATTCATATATACTTATGTTTAGTGAACAATGAAATAATCGATAAGTTGATAATGGATAAAATATATCATTAAATTAATTAATATTTTTTTGTATTAACAAAAATTAATATAGCTTCAATATTTTGCTCAAATGGCTATTATGTTATTTTAAATAAATTTTTTAACCAATACATACTAATTCCTACAATATTGAAAAAATTTTTGTTAATTTTTGGTATAACTCAAATATTTTTGACAAACTAGAGGAAAATGGTTAGAGTTATATTTTTGATTAATTAATTAATAGATAAATTATTTATTTATTTATTTATTTATTTATTTATTTCTTATTTAATAAGTGAATGGTTGTGATTTAATCTTTCTTAAATACATAAATAGTTTAAATTATGTCAAGTGTCCAAATCTGCACCAAGCAAATATGTAACTTATGGATGGTAAAGATTAACACATATTGCATACACACGGGGAGTGGAGATTAATTCATTTTTATCATTTTGATGATTTACCCCTATGATTAAAATAAATGGCCATATTTTGCGAAATGTATATCCATTAATTAGTGTAATTAATTAGTTTGATAAAATGAATAAAAAAATATTTTATTTTGGCATTTAAATGCATGGAAAATTCAGTTAAGATGGAGAAGGAAGCCATCCAAAAATCTTGCTAAGTATGTTGGCAAGAAAAAAAGAAAAGGGAGAAAGAAAAATATGAAAAATTTCTAGCAAATTTTTTTTTCAACTAAACACAATTAGAATTGGTTTATCAAACCAAACACAAATTTTAAAGAGAGATGTCTTCTAAAAGATAATAATGGAATCGTCATCAAACTATTAGTGTATAGATACGCCTAAAAATAAGTTAAAGACAGTGAATTATTTTAAATACCAAAATATTGAATATAATTTTTTATTATTATTTAAATTTTATTTAAAATATTAAAATTTACATAATTTCAGCTCCTTTTTTGTAAAAAAAAAATTTTCAGGAACCGTATAACAGCCACTACTTCCAATAGTTAAAACAGTTTCAAAACATATTAATCATTGCTCATTATCATTGTTGTGATAGTAATTGTTGTTATTATTCCATAATCTAATACACAAGGTTGTATTAGCAAATTTGCGCCTTTCAAACGGGAGCCTTCTAGCCCGATACCATGCACAGTAGGATGTGGGTTACATTAAGAAATTGTAAATATAACAATTAACTTGTGTGTTTTTATCTATTGTAATATTAACGTTAATTATTTTGTATATGTTGTTAATATAGCATATAATAAAGGACATGAACTTTTTAATTATTTATTTTTTAATATAAACATAAGCTATTTAGTCATAATCAGTTCTGAGCTCAATCTAACGCGACATCCAGTACCATACAGCTACCAAAGTTAAATCTTTAAGGGTTAAACTCAGTTCAATATCCCAAATGCAAATCTCTATACGCTGCTAAAGGAAAATTCCTGCTTCAATTTCAAGATAAAACACCTTCAACTCAAACATACAATAAAATCACTGCCAAAACTTTGACTCCATACAATCATTTGGTTGTCATGTCAGTCTATACAAAGAAATTATAAGGACTGTATTAGGGCATTATTCAATAATTTCATTCCATTCTATTCCCATCAGCTTGAATCTTCCGTGCAAACTACAGTCCACTCCTGATTATGGTCCCGATACATAACTTTCAGCCTAATTTACAAAATTCCTTCAAAATGTGCAACATCTTTTTAACCCTTTCGCTCTGACCGCCACTTATATACTGGTTTGGAGGTTGGGCAGACAATCTCTTCTTCACGAAGTTTGCCTTTCCGACCCTTTTTCTATTCATTTAACACATTTATTCTTGTTAATGTAAAATGTCTAGCTCAAAAACCAGACAGAGAAAGGGAGCAAACAATCATTCTATACCTGTAATTCCTCCTGCAATACCATATCCATATATAATTTTTCCAACTACTCTACTCTCTTTTTCCTCCCGTCTAGTTCTCTGTAGAAGCAGCAGTCTTCCTGCAGTTGGAAAATATACAACATAACCAATTATTACTGCATAAAGCTGAATCTAGAATTCAGGACAATCAAGGAAAACCCAGAGCAAAATGTTACACTGATAAAAATGAGATCTTTATGTATTCACAACCACAGGAAGACTAATTATTTTGATGAAGAGTTAACAATTACTTGGTTGACTTTTCAGAATGTATTGGTATTAAAATACCAAAATAGTCAATTCAACATAGCAAGCTCCAAACAATAAATTGTCATATGATAATAAAGGTAATTACTACCAAAATGAATTACCAACAAAGATCCATTTATTGCATCCTATATGCACAATCCTAACAAGAACTTTATGTCATCAATTTTATCAAGGGAAATTAGTAGAGAAAGCATGAAATAGTATGTGTTATATTCCCAAGTTTTCAAAGTCCTAGCTAATATGATCCTCAGGCATTGCTTTGCTAGCATTTCAAGCATTATCACTCTATTATCAGTGGCTATTTAGGGGGAAAAGAGCAGAAACAAATCTGATAAAATGTCACATTTGATGATTTACTCATTGGGACCTTTATGCCATCAGGATGCATATAACATAAATCTGTAATTTTGTGTATCTGTTTGTGTACTCGTACAAAGGAGCGTAACAACTAAAAGTGGCTTGCATCCTCCTTTCTCCCACTCCTATCTAAGGTGCAATTGTGGTTTAAACTTTAAAGTAGGAACTTTTTGCTAAAATTTGTTCTCATCCTCTAGCACAAAAACAACTCAACCAAACTCTTGCCTTCCTTTTTTGTATCCTCCACTTCAGAAAAACAAAAGAAAAACCTACCTTTATATTACCCTTGCACAAAAAGGCAGGATATAACCAACCAATGCAAACAACTTATTGCATGCTTTCCTCATCCCAAAATAGAGCCAAATTTGCAAGTTACCCTTTTTTTTCTCTTTTACCTTATCTCAAAGGAACATCAAATGGTTGTTGAATTTTAGAGGAGAAACATTCCAATAAAATTCCCAATTTACTCTCAGAATAACCCAACCCTACCTCCGGCCTTAGCTTCTAGTAAAGATCATAATATTAAAACCCAATCTAATGATCCATCAATCCCACATAAAACTCAAAGTATTCTTAGATTTACTTTAAAAAATTTAGGAGATATATTTAAAATGAGAAACAGCCATACAAAGTAGGAAAACATGAGACCTACTTTATAAATAATCAAGTTACCCCTTTTTTTTGTCTTGTCCCCCTTTATCATGAAGGAATACCGAACGGTTGTCGAATTTTAGAGGAGAAAACTTCCAATAAATTTTCCGTCTTACTCTCTGACTAACCGAACCCTACCTCTGGCCTTTGCTTCTAGTAAAGATCATGATATTACAACCCAGTCCAATGATCCATCAATTCCAGATAAAACTCGAAGTATTCTTACATTCCCTTTAAAAAACTTGGGAGATGTATTTAAAAAGGGAAACAGCTGCATAAAATAGGATAACATGAGACAATAACAAATTCAGGTAGTGGAGAGTAGTTGCATCCCACCATGCTTTAAACATTCAACACTTGCCTTCTAATGTGATCAGGAATGCCCTCAGAAGCTGGCACCATACCCTTTCTTCCAGATTGGGACTTTATAAGTTTAGCCTCTTCCCTGCACAAAATACAGCAAGAAAGGGATAAAAGCAATCCAAAAATTCATCACAACTTCAGATCAAATATGCAAGGATCTATAAATTACTCATATTATACAAAATTCCGACTGAATGGGGACAGGGAAAAAGAAATTTTTAAATAGAGGACAAATCACTAATAGTACCAGGCACTAAAACATTGAGAAAATAGTATAGATTAAAAAGATTTTACAATATGATTAATGCATTGCAATAATATTTATACATGATACACAAGAGCCTAATAGAAGAATATTTCTACAATGCTAATATAGAAACTTGTCAATTTTCTAAACAATAACAATTACTAATAATCAATGGAATTTTCATTCTAAAGGCTGTGCAGTTTTCAGACTTTCAGGGATTTCCTTGGACAGTTGAGATGCTTGGTTTCTTTTTGCTCCTTGGGACTTCTTGTCTTTGTTTTAGTGGACTATTATTCCACTCATACATTTCTCTTATAGTTGGTATTAATTCTCTTTTGTTTCTTGGAAGAAAAAAATAATTTCTAATAATGAACTACTTATTCCATCAAATCTCTTGGTCCATTGTTATACCTTTATAAATAAGAAGTGAAGCATTGTGAAAAATACTAATTCATTACATTTTTGGTTGCTACATTATTAGGAATTATGAGCTACTACCATTATGGTAAACAATCTAGCGGGATTCTGTAACCAACCTATTAGTCATGAAGCTTTGACCACAAAACAGGACATACTTACAATGAAAGAGTCCTACGTTTTCATTCTGATTCATCAATACCCGCATCATTTTTCCCTAAATTGTGTATTCACCAACACTGTAATTTAAATGAATAGTTGTAATAGATTCTTAAATTTTCTATTTAAGAGAAATAGACAGAAGTTCTCAAATGTTTAGCGAGTCAAAAATTGAATGTGAAGTATGAGCACACATCCAACGATGTATTGCTTTCACCAAAGTAGCTCCGCCACCAGAAAACAGGAATAAACTAATATTAGAATTCAAAGGAAGCAAAAGTGAACAGCATCAGAGGATTAAATTTGGGCTAAAGGATAAAAGTTAAAACCTGGCTGGTTTGAAGTTTGCAACCAGATTTGTGCGGCTGAGTTGACAAAGCTTTTATATTTGATAGGAAACTAAACAATATATGGTCTCTTAAAGTATTGATGTAGCAGCAACTTAGACTGACAGACTCAACCATCACATGACAATAGAGGGAGAAAAGAGGGAGATATCTAACTATGTTTAGGAAATTAACAAATATCTAGAAATAAATAAATTAAAGGCAATTAAAATAAATCAATTAGTACTAATATTATAATTTAGCATCTCATCAAATGACTAAGGTATTGCAAATCAGTATTGAAATTGAAACCAAAATAGGGAGGAGATCACCACAAAATAATAATAACAATAGTTCAGAAATTAGAAAGTAGCCATCATGAAAGCTCCATCTTTGATTGAAGAATCTACACATTCTCAATATACAAGATTTCCAACATAAGCCCACAGCATTATTGCCTTAAGATAAAACCAAAGTTTCTGAAACAAAACCTGTCTTCAGGATGGTAAACATGTTTGTTTGACAGATTATTATCGAGAGAGTGTAACATGGTAATCAATTTTTCAATTTTCTGCACCAAAAAGTGGGTTTTTAATAACCACAGCAACCCATGTATTAGAAAAGACAATCCTTATATATACCACAAGCATAATATAGAAGAGATCATTTACATTTTTTTCACTTTGCAGTTTCTGAAGGACATATCATATATCTTGGGTCTTCATCAGCATGAGTTCTTCTTGAGTGTACTTGTTTGCCTCACTCCTAAAAGTTAGGGGTGAGCATTTACAGATTCAGTTCCAGTTCCATTTAGATATCACAATCCATGAAGTTGGATGAGTAGCTGAGACAACTTCAAGCTCTGAAAGTTCGATTTCGGATGAGTAGCTGAGACAACTTCAAGCTCTGAAAGTTCGATTTCTACTGGACATGCCCCTGTACCTGAGGTGCCGGTGTTGCACCAACATGGGATGAGTTCTGTGTTTTTCTGCTAAAATTAGCGAATCCTAAGCTGTTTAACACCTGCTTAGACTACTATTGCCAAGTAAAACTCAAACTTGGACCTACCGAATGTTTATTTAATTTCTGTCCTGTCTTCGGTTATGGTGTTCTTTTGCATTTTTACTACATATGCATTGCACATACATACACACACTCCGCATGGAGTGGTTTATATTACATGGTATTAACCGTGTCCATCCTGATTGATGGTCAGAAAAATGGGCTTCCTGTTTTATGATTCCTGTAATTTTACAAAACAGCAAGTGCTATAAGCAATTTATAGATTTGCCAAATGAACTGGTGCAAAACAAGCAATTTTAAGTAACTTTACTGGGCAAGAAACATGAATCATTGTTAATCATTGTTCAATAGCAATAGCATACATAAAACATGGTTAGAAGTTCTGTCGAAATGACTAATAAAACTGACATTGAGGAAAGATTTTGGCAAGCAATAGTGGAGGAAAAAAGAAAGAACATTGCACAAATTCCGGTTAAAATAAAATGTACATACAAAGATAGACTATTTCTTGTGGGTAAAGTGAAGAAGAATCATTCAACTCTGCAACCAAGTTCAGAATGCAAGTATCTGCCAAACGGGTCTTTCAGTCTTTCACTAGTATGGGTAACTACAGAAGAAAGGTTAGCCGTTAAGGAAATATAACAGCAGTTTGACAGTAATATGTCAAAAATAAGATATAGATGTCAGAAAGCTGCCGAGCTTGTTCTGCGAAGCTGATGCTTGGGCTCTGGAGGCAGCACACATGGTAAGATCTCCATGGCCTGCAAAAACAATCTATGGTGTTATCCAACATCTAAGACAACCATATCCATATGCCAGACTTTAAGACATCAGAGGGAGGGGAAAAGAAAATAGTATCATGCGACTGTAGCAAAAATAGTGTAAAAGGGAGTTTAATTCAGAATTTATGTTGTTCATGCCAAAGACAGGTCTAAGTTCCATAACCTTTACTAAACTAACTTGTAAGTTTGATTGCCAGAGAAATAGAGATGGAGACTCAATGAGGAACAAAACAACAAAAGCAGCAATCAGGACAGAATCCAAACTAAACCGCTACATGAATAAACCAGAAATTCAAACCCAGTAGTTACCAGCTAGACACAACACCACAGCACTTACTGAAGATAAGCCTTTAATATATTATTAGATATTATGAGAAATACAAACCCTATTTTATAGTCACAAACTATTAGCATTTATAATGCCTTGTAATTCCAGATGGCTTTAATTCTAAAGTCAGCATGAATAGTGCAGCATTTAAATTAATTTATATTGCTTTGGTTGAAATTTTTCAAGCTTGATGCATCTGCAAGTATGTGTCTATATTAGTAGAATGGATATAATATTTCATCATCAGTAGTTGTCAAATATGGCAATATTGAGAAAACCCTCATGCTCTGATATTAGTCACTCACAGATGCCCTAAAATCTGTTATATTTAACTGCTAATATGTAAACCTTAGTTTTTTCAATGAATTTTTTGTTGATCATAAAATAACAAATAATTTTTTAACTCTCTCTCTCTCTCTCTCTGTGCTATTTTTAAAACTCATTCTCCTCTCATAATACTGTGATGTTCAATTGAAGGGACTGCTGTTGTTAGATTGATTTTGCGTTACATTTTAGGATGTAGATTTTGAAAGAAAAGGAGAGAAAATGGAACAGTTGATCTTGAGAGATGTAGGCAGAATGGAGGAGGAGAAGAGGAAGAAAAAAGGAAAAGGAAGAGAAAGTGAAAGTAGCTGAATCATTGATTTATTGTCTGAACTAAAGTAGCCATAACTAAATAAAAAAGTTGAAGTTGGTGAAAAAACTTCTAGTTGAAAGTGGAAATTCAAATGGCCATTTCTAGTTTATATCAAATCATAATTTTAGGTTTCATCAAGTTAATTCTGTTAGTTTCATAATTAGAAGTCCACTCTTTATAGGATTTGAAGAACAAGACATATCTATGTAATCTATCAATTCAATTATTGAAGATCATTCTTTGCAGAACTTCAACCAGCTTCTTTAAGCTTTGTTTAGGATTGTGTGATGTAACTCTAACCAAAATGTAATGTCAATGACTTTTGAGTGTGCTAGAAGGTATCAGGACTCATCTTTCTACTTCTAATTTTGCAGCAATTCTTGTAACACATCAAACTACTTAAACACTGAACACTCAAGATCATAATACCTTTGAGGTTGTGTACATTCCTACCGGTAATAAATAAGAATGAAACAATATCCGGTTCAGTTTGAAGATTAGTTCATGATGGAGGCTTATATGAAATTTATAGAAATTACAAAGCAATATTATTATATTTGGGGCACAAAGCACAAAGTTGATCACAAATTCCAACAAAAATAAGTGAACTTTTTGAAAGAAAAAGCAAATCAATTTGCAAGTCATGCTATACAAAAAAAACAGTAAAGAAATTGAAGTATTATGTCCTATTATTGAACTGGATAAATGCTCTAAGAAACTTCAAATGTTCTAGTGCTTTCTACATGATGAGAGATGACAATAACCAAGTGACTTATATAGCTGTCACTATTATTCCGCCACCATGAACAAAAGGTTAATGTGCAAATTAATCTTTGACGAGAAAGATGAATATCTATTACACCAACATGAAACGCAACTCCATCAAAGACTAACATGTCGGAAGAGAGATCCTACTTCTTTAGCAACTGTCTGCTTTCTACAATTCAATACTTGAGAATCAATAGGGCTAACTTCTCTAATAAATATACAGTAAAATGTGAGAATGACTTTAGTGATTACCAAATTGGAAGTGCACATCTATTTCAATCTCCCCGAGGAAGGAGATATTCATCTAACCAACATTTCATAAATCCGGCGAAAAATTTTTAAAATATTCTGCTATTTGAAAATATAGACACTTTCCAATGAACTATTTTCTTAAATATTATGACACCCTTATCTGTTTCTGGGAATTCCTTTCGAACTGGCAACAATAGTCACTTCAACTTTCCATGCAAAACAACTAGAGGCACTTTTAAAAGATTTGATCCACAAAACCTAAACCTTCTGTTTTGTCACATAAACTTACCTAACATTATACTGTGCTATGAGTACCTACAACAAAGAGTAATGCATACTGTTAAAAAGATTATACTTTCACCACCACTCATAGATTGTTATTGTTTTACTATGCATAATATTTTGATTTTTATATTTTTACAGCAATTTTAAGTTACCTCTAGGAGATTAATGGAAGAAGCACACACACGCACAGAATCTTTGAAGTTGGTTAACTCGGGTAATGTTATCGTTCATGGCAAGCATACTTCCAATCTCAATAAGATGGTTGTAAATATGCTATTTTGTGCAGCGAAGCAAAAGATGATTACAATAAAGTTAACTGAATGTCCTTTACAAGGATGTACCACAAAATGGTGTTAAAGAAATGCAAACTGGTTGCACCACATTGCCATAATGTAACAATAGAGGTTCTAGCACAAAATGTAACATGTCATTTCATTATTCCCATCCTAAACAGATAATCCTCCATTGAGCAATAATTCAACAAATTATTTTTCCATATTTTCTTTCTGGCTCACTCTAATCCTTCAACTACTTCACCCTGCCACCACCATTTGTTTTGTTATCATCAATCCTGAAAGCTTCAACTAATAAGAAGTGACCCCATAATGGCATTTAAATTCTGACACACTTTGCATATGTATATTCGTTTTTAATTAATGGACTTGTTACATAGATCCAAACATACACAAACACAAATGTATAATTTAATAGACAGAATTAGGGATTCTAACATAAGACTTCTTGACAACCTCTCTAATACAATATTGAGTTACCTTTAATTCCAAAATCTTAAGTTGATTGAAAAGGATCCAACTCTTCTAATTTGAGACCAACTGGACAACAGTTTTGTGGGATTAAAAATCATATCTGAATCAAAGGGAAACTGAGTCCTTGAACTAGGATTAAGCCTCTCAGTCTCTTAGTTCTTGAGATATTTTTCAATCACTAAAGACTGACTCAACATCAACTACAAAATATAATAAATATAATAAACATGTTTAAATTGTATCATTCATGATAAACTTTAGAACTGTCAAACAATAAAAAAGCTCCTATTTACTGATTCACATGCATCCAGCTAGTCAACTGCCCTTGTATGATTTGTACCCTCGAGTTTTCTAGCTCATATTTATCAACTAATTTGCAAGTATTTAGAGATGTTTACAATCTTGGATGTCAAATAACAGCTAAACCTCCAAATTTTATAATGAACAATGGAACAGCTATTGTCACATTAATTCAATATGCATATGAGTTCAGAATTACATCTGCTTTTTATTCCAAATCAATCCTGAAAGGCATTGCATTTATCATCAAAGTATTCATTAAACTACTAAGATAGCATGAAAAGATAATAGTGAAAAGAAATTCCCAGGCAAGAACCAATAAGAAAATAATAGCGATGTAAAAGAAGAAAGTGGATACCCTTTGTCTTCTGAGTCTTTCATTCTCCTCCTCTAGGCGTGAGACCTTGTTCTCCAACTCATGTGTATAAGCCTGACCATCAATATTGACATCTTTTGAAGACCACAGAGAAAAGAAACAAGAACAGCAGCTAAACAAGATTCATCAAATAAAAGAAAACGAGAATCAAGTTCCACCTGTTTCCTTGCTCGTGACCGAGCTGCAGATTCTCTGTTCTTAATCATTCTTTTCTGTCTCCTTTCCACCGTCTTTTCAGCCATGTCTCCTGGGGCAACCCTTTTTCTCCCTGTCGTTTGTGTATCTGACAGCGTACCCATCAAAGAGGATGGTGACATGTTCATTTGGCTTTCAGTGCACCGAGCATCTAAAATTGGATTAGCACTGACAGGAAGAGATTGTTGAATAGATTGGGTTGGCATATATGCAGCCATCAGATTCTGCTGATATTGATGTTGTGGTTGTGGCTGTGACTGTAGCTGCACTGAAGGGAGCTGGTACTCCATCCATTGACCGTTTTGTGAAACATTTTGCTGGGCCGCTATAATTGCATTAGCGTCTAAAACAGGACCACTACTATTTTGTCCTGAAGTAGTAGATTCAGTAACCGCTCCTGCTTTAACCAGGAAGTCCTCAAGTGTCATCTCACCAAGAGTAGTCTGTCTTTCCTCAGCTATTGATCTTTCTTGATTGTAGTTAGTCTTCTGTTGAATATCTTTCCATACCTCCTCAACAGTCTTTTTGCCGAGATCTAGGGACAATGTTAGACTCTCCTGACGATGCAGAGACAAGGCTGGGGCACATCCATCGTCAATGGCCATTTCTGAGACCTGATTTGGCTCAGTGTGGAAATTAATTTCAGAAGTCCACAAGCTTTTGAGAAGCTCCTCAAGATTCATGCTTCCGAGTGGCTTCCCCCTCTCTCGCAACTGGTTCTGAATCTCATCAAGGGTAAGGCTATACAACGAGCCTTGTCGGGACAATGACTGCATTTTTTGTTGTTGAGTTGCACCACCTTGAGATCCCATTGTCTGTTTCCCCATTCACCACCCTGTATTCAAACAATCCAAACAAAAATCAAATGCCCACAAACCAAAAATAGATAAACAACGGAAATGAAACCCAGAACAATCTCAGCAAGAAGCAGTAGCAATACTCAATCTGAATATACCATCATCAAATATTTGAGAATTAACAAAACAAAGAAACATAGAACATTCTCAGCCACAGACACAGAAAAGAACAAAAGACCTGGAATAGAAACCTAACGAGGCTGAAACTTAATCTACGGGGAAAGAAAATGAACAAAATAAATACGGACTAGACCTACATTAATAAAACATTCTCATTCTGTACAATAATAAGAACAGGTAGATAATAATAAATAATAGAAAGCCATAAAAAAAAAAAAAAAGGAAAATCTGAGAAAGCAACAGATGGGAATTGAGTTTTGACTGTTAAGTGAAAGGAATTACAACAAAATCTAGCAGGTGGGTATTTCACTTACACACGTAGGATCCGATCTGAATCTGAAAAAGTTAAATTTATTTTGGCAGTGGAGACACTTCCAAACAAACAACCTACATTCCTCTCTTCCATCAACTTCTTCTCTATTTCTTTTTTATTCAAAAAATAAAACAAAATTATTTTTAATTTTTTAAACTGTACACAAGGCAAGAATTCCTTGTCATGACCAGGTATCTTTCTGAACTCAATGCTTGTGCTGGGTTTCCGTCTAATTATATAATTAATTAATAACCATGTGGGAAGTGTCCGCTATTTCCGGCGCCCTTCCCTTGTGCGTTGGGAAAAAGCTCTCTTTTGCCTGAATTTTTGTTTTTTTTTTTTTTTTATTCCTTGTAATTTCGTCGTGCCACCGATTATATTTGCTGTTGTTGCATCTGTTTTTGTGTTTTTAGTGCATCTGTTTTTGTGTTTTTAGTGCATCTGTTTGACATAAGGATTATGATTTTTTTTTTCTTAATTTAAATAAATAAATATTATTATTATTATTATTAAATAATTTATATTATATTTTAAATTTTTTAATTTATATTTTAAAATATAAAATTAATTTATAAATTTTATT